>JANPWX010000078.1:4738647-4917976 GCA_024734555.1 Trochalopteron elliotii | reverse complement strand
CGCGGTGGGGGCTACTTGTGCTTTTGGCTTTTGGCTGCTAGCTCGGCTTGGCTGCAGGCTTTGCTTTGCTTTGCTTTTGCTGCTGCCTTTACTTCGCTGCTGGTTTTGTTTTTTTGCTTTTGCTTTTGGTTTTTTTTTTTCTTTTCCTTTGCTGGTTTTCGCTGCTTTCGTTTTTTTTCTTTTTTTCTTTCTTTCCCTTCCCCCCCACCCCCCCGAAGATCATTGGACCGGCTCCGGACCTGACCTGGGAATATCTGGGGGTCCTCGACGCCTGAAAACAGAAGCTCTGCGCCCTTCCCTCACAGCAACTGCTTGAGTATTTTTCTTTTCCCTTGTGTTGGGGAGTGTCTTTGTTTATTTGTCAATAAATAGGTTTTTTCCACTTCTCCTCCGAGAAATTCCTTCTCAAACCCAGAGCTGGGGGAAGAAGGGGTGGTGGAGGTTTGTTTTCTGGGGGGCTCCTTCTGGAGACCTTCCCCTAATTTGTCCTAAACCAGGACAGCATCCTCTCCTGCAAAGAATTAAATCCTTTTTTTTACAGGTAGTCTGAAAACAATGCAACTACAGGAGAGAGCTAAGCAAAAAATGTGGTATTTCTTCTTCAAGTGTCAAAGAAAAATGGTGCCTGGTGAATGACTGGAGTTCCTGATTTACTTCTGTTTAAAAATCTTTTTTGAAAGTTTGTTTGAAGCTTAAAAAATCTATAGTGCATCTATATTCATACCAATGAAAAACCCATCCCAACAGAAGAGGGAAAGATGAACAAGTAAAGCAATTAACACTTATGTAAGCAAATGCTATTGCTTAACAAAAAATATATATATATTTTATTACAGTTACTAATATTTTAATCTATAACAGTGGTTAAGCCCAGAATCCTCTGACTATAGTTGCCAGCAGACATGAAGAAGCATTAGAAACTGACAGTCATTTCACAAGCTGTGTTCTGATGTATCATGTTTCAGCCTCAGAGACACCACAGACTCACTAGACACAGAAATCAAATAGTTCAGGCCTATTAAACCTGATTGAGGAAACAAAATCAAGAAGAGAAAGTTTAAAAATAAATCCA
Organism: Trochalopteron elliotii; assembly: GCA_024734555.1. NCBI lineage: Eukaryota > Metazoa > Chordata > Aves > Passeriformes > Leiothrichidae > Trochalopteron > Trochalopteron elliotii. The sequence continues at coordinate 4,916,904 of JANPWX010000078.1, read as the reverse complement.
GCAAAATCTTGTTATAGTATCATTCCTAAAGAACACTTCTCATCTAATCAATATAGAAGCAAACTCATAAAAAACACAATAGTAAAAGAAATGGTATCTGTTTCAACATGACCAGCACATCCTCACTCCCTGAGTAAATTTATATACTTTCCTAATGGAGGGTGACAGAAAACATTTTAATTATGAGTAACCAAGTTAATCATGTTAAATCTAAGGATCACTTCTTACATTTATTCAACAAGAAAAGGAAAATACCACATCAACTACATGGAGAAACACTAAAAAATCACATTTTTGGAATTGTGATAAAAGTATCTCAGATTCTAGAAACCTTTTAAGCTTTCAGGCACCAGAAGTATGTACATGTGAAAGTTACACTTCCATGAAGGCCTCCCCCTCACCTTCTTCTTTGCTTTTGCTTGCAGAAGTTTAAACTCTAGCAATATTTGGCTAGAGAAAAAAATCCCCCTGGATCAGCTGTTATTAGAGATGATTTCTCCCAGGGGACTTTTAAAATCTTAATTTAAATTCTGAAAAGGGCCTTTCTGGCCACAAAAAGTTAAAAAAGAAAGAACTATTCACCCAATCAATCCAGGACAGCTTCCTAAACGGCACATACACTGAGGGGCAGTGCAGCATGTGGCCTTCTCTCACCAAAGCTGCTGCCATGGGGCTTCCTGAAGTGTGTAAGTGGCCCTTTGCAAAGCTGCTCGGGCACCACACCATCACAACAGGCAGTCTCAGGGCAGTGAAAGCAGCTGCTCACATTTGCAGCTCCTGAAGCGTCGGCCTGGCATTGCCCATCCAGGCAGGATCTGGGCAGCTGGGGCACAGGAACAGCCCCAGCCCGGGGCACCTTCCTGAGGGCGGGCACGGGCCGAGGCCAGGCCAGGGTGCCAGCCCACATCAGGGCACATGGCTGGGGGGTGGCGGGAGCTGGAGCTCGGTCAGGCACAGCCAAGAGCCACAGCTGGGAACGTTTCCACTGGGCCAGAGGCTGGCCCTGCCCACGGCTGCCACACAGAACCTGGAGCCTCTCTCCTCTTCACCAACTGTGCTCATCTGGCTCTGGGGGCCAAACCATAGGGGCGAAGGTGGTCTCAGACCCCTCAACACCTGCTACTGGGTAAAATTCCCAGCTTGTAAAGGAGATAACAACGCATCTTTAAAAACGCATTTATATTTCAATATGCTCTGTATTTTTCATGTTTTTCACCTGCAAAGTAGGAGCAGATTTAGTTTAGTGCTGGGGATTTGCTGTAGCACCAGCCTTTCTGAGCCAAGGAAAGAATTGTCAGAGCAAAACTGCTAAGAGATGAAGCATCGCTTTGGTTTCTCCAAGGTATTAATAAAGTGACAGCCAGGACTCTCAGAGCACTTTCTCTTGGACTGACTGCTCCCTCTAGTCTGGTCAGATCCTTCCCACGCTGTGTCTCGGTTTCACTGTGTTCCCTTGAGGCTCAATATCATTTTCTTCCCTGACAATGTCTATCTTCCCTGAAAATCCTTGCAGTTACAATTCAGAGTGAAATAAAGTCAAGTGTACTTGAAAAGAAAGATACAAAAATCACAAGCAGCACATTAATATTGCTGCCAGAATTGTTAGGCAGGCTTCTGAGCCTGATGTGTGGTAGCACCATGATGCAATCTTTGTGCCCTAGCTAGGAATGATGCTGGGATCAGAGACCTCCCCAATTAAACAAAACAGTTCCAGAGCCAAGGCACAGCCCTACAATTATCTTAAACATTAGCAAAGCCTCTATATCACTTGTGTCAACTAGCACTCTCCCAAGACCTCCTGCACCATTGTGTTCCAGGCAGTTCAGTTTTGGCCACCCATCTGGAGAACACAGGTTCAGTGCTAGAAGTCAAGCAGTGGAGACTGTGTGCTACTCTGACTTATGAAAAGAACTGATATATTACCACCCAAGATGTCCTACTGGAAAGCTATCTTAAATTCTACATATTAACATCCTGCACAATTTCTTTATGAGGTAGGTATATGGCAATTAAATCATTCACACATACCCAGGTCCAGAGCATTAAATTCACCCACTAATCCATGCTTCACATTTTCCTGTCATGGCACTCCTGTCTCACACACTGCCGTGGGAAGGCTGCAGCTGCCCCCGTGGTCTGGACTCCATGTGTCAGTCACGGCTTGGCATGTGAGGCAGAAGAGAAGCTGCTGCACTGTCCCTAACGTGTTCTCCAACCCCTTTACACAGCACAGTCTGACATGAAGCAGAATGCATCCTTAAGTTATGTTCCTCCAAAACATCTCAGGATGTCTACTTGTCATATACATCAGTACAACATTTTTATTGCATTTTTTTATTCCATGCCATCATGTTTTTGTCTTTTTTCTACTGTCTTTTCATTTGCTTCATTTGCCATTGTAGTTAATACTTAATAGCTATACCCTTTCTCTTTCTTTTCCCATTCTTAGGCTATTTTACTCCCACTTGTGACATCACTCTCAGATCAAGCTTTAGTTCTTCAGACACTCCACTTCTGCTTATTCCTGTAAGATTCATATTAAACAACTCTTACTCTTCCCAAATAGTTACACAAAGCTGCTCCTTATAGAAATATAAGCAGACCTCAGACTCTTCATGCCATCTTAAGATGTTTCTTTTTGAACTGCTGAAAATACCTCTTCCCAACTTGTCACTGTGTTTTGTATTATAAAACATTTTCTCTTTGTTCCTTGGACTCTGCCCAATTCCAAATGAAATTATAAAAATACCACTAACCCTTTACCACAAAGGCATTGTTCTGAGCAGCTCAGAGCTCACTTTTCTCCCAGTGAGAGTAAATGAACATTTGCATGGAATTCAGTTCTAAAGAAATTGATCTCAGTAAAAACTAATTTAGAATAATATAAAAGTGTAACACTGTAGAATAATCTTTGGGTTTTGCTGGTCATGATCTATATTATCCCCATTAACTGGTTAGCATATCTTTCTAGTTTTTATTTCATGTTTTTCATCTTTCCCAATGAATAAATACCATCTGACAAATCAGAGCACAGAAAATAAGCACACTTGGTATGTACAACTGTTTCAAAGAAGAAGAAAAAGATGAGCTGCCCACTCCAATACTCTTCAGACAGTGTATCTCTTCCAGCTTATTTGATTTGGCAGCAACTATACAAATAACGTCTTATAAGCCTGAGCAAACAAACCACTTTTAACAGCACAACAGATAATGTTAGGAAGTCTAAGGATCATCTGGGATGTTCTAGCATGTTTTCTGTTTTGCTATATTACTTTTTAGAGTATGTTTGGCAAAGAAAATTAATGTATAGATCCAAAACCTGTCATTGAACATGCTAATCAATTTATTCACATTATCGGCTTCAGTTGTTTTTCATATGTGGATGACATTTGAAGGTTTTAGTCTGAGGATTTTTGAACTCTTGCATAGAACCCTTCTCACTCCATCACAACTTATGTACCAGTGACTAGAAAAGTAAGTCACATAGTTCAATGAAACCATGTGTTACGCAATCATTCTGAGGTATATTTTGTAGCAAGTGATGACAAAGGCAAAATGCCACCTGCTTAAAACTCATGACAGACAAGAGAACAAGACAAAAGTCATATTTTTGATTAATTTTGATCCATACAAGATTGAAAATTTTTTTAAGGGGAGTAAATTTGTCGTGCAATAGCGAGGAGATTTAGGAGAACATATGACACTTTCTCTTGATAAAAATGTTGTCAAATGCTTGTGTTCTGAAATCAAGCAAGTACTAGATCTGTCTAATAACAATAAATAGAATCTTGGGGAAAAGCATTTTCAAAAATAAATTTAAAAGTGCAAATTGGACAATCTATTGTTATCTATCCAGAAATCTCTTCCTTGTGCTGCTAACTGAAATTTTCTACTGAAGAGTGTTCCAGAAGAATGTCTCTAAAGAATGACCAATACAAAGGTTGTTGACATTAAAATTTTACTATATGTGTCAAGAAAAGAGCTAACTATTGACACAAATAAACAAAAGTAAGAAATGAAATGCCTACTGTGGACACTAGGCTGCATTGTAAGTGCAAGACTTTAGCTGGAAAAATGGTTCTAAAAAATAATATTGCATCCAATTTTTTAAACCAATAACTGCATCTCTAAGGCTTATGATTTTGACCACAAGCCATGATCAGGAGTAAAATTGGAACATAATGTATTAATTGATAAATTTCAGGAAGTACTTCAAAGAAATGCTGTAGAAAAAGCCACTTTCCAGGCTAACACTGACTTTTTATTTTTTTTCCTAGGAAAATAATCTCTAATTTCACAAAAGAAATGAAACTTTCTCAGTCTGTGAATAGGGCTTTCTATTTCTTTTTACAATCTTACATCCATTCTGTTCCAAGACCATGGAAAATTAAATTTAGACTCTGACAATCCCATCGTTTTATAAAAGTAGTCAGCTCTGACAGCACTAACCATCAACCCCCAAAAAGCTAGGCTACTCAGTTTGATATCTGATACCTACAGTAAATTAAGTGCAACAAGCATCTGTCCTTCAGTGTGTGCTTAGGATATAAACAAGGGATTTTTTTTCCCACAGATTCCTTGCCTGTTCTCATTCCTTTTCATGTACTTACAGATGTTCCAAACTTCCCAACATAATTTTTATTACCAAAGGGTATATTGATTGCCAGTTAAAGAAGCTGATCTAGACCACTGAAGTCTTGTGAAATAAAGTCAATTACTGCTTTACATGTTCAAAATATTTTTAAACCAAACAAAAATATTACATGACAAATAGAAAATTTACCTGAAAGAAATATAAAATTTTGAGAAGAAATTACATAAGGCAATTACTATCATATTAATGCAAAATAAAATGTGGAAAATTTGTTTGGTACTGTTATCTTGTTGCTCTGTTCATTTAGAGGAGGCCTACTGAGACTGTATCTTCTTTTTAAATATCTGGAGGTAAAATGTCTATGTGTTGCAGAAGAACTAAAACATAGATGTCTAATGCACATTAATACAAATTAAACTGAGCTAAAATATACACCACACAAACAAATGTATCTGTTGGATGACTTATCAGATGTCTTGATTATTAGAGCAGTTTTGAATCTGTGTCTAAATCTATCTATATGTATTAGTAACTCCATTTCTGACTGGCAGATTTTCAGGATTTAATTACTTTTTTTTATGCTAACTGTCATGTTGTAAATAATGGAAAGAACTTTAGAAAGACACCTCAGTGTCATTTCTGACAGCTCCATCAAAGTAGAGCTCCATGTGAAGTAGTGATTAGTTGGTTATGCAAATTAAAGCTCATCTCCCCACATTCAAAGGGAAGGGTGGGGGAACCCAAACACCCTCCACCATCTACAAATCCATTCCCATGAGCTTCGAAGAGTACAGGGGCACAAAAGGAACCCCAACATCCCATGTAGAGAAATCTACCCTGCCTTCCCCTAGGACTGTCCCAGGAAAGCTTCAGCCCCATGGGCCATTGGGGCCCATGAGCCAGGGGAAGCCAGCTTTCACACAGTAATGGACGGCAGGGAAAAAGCATTTTGAGATTGTACAGGTCTTACTGTGGGATGTTTCCGGGATGACCAGAAGTGGAGAAAGAGAGGTATCTAGGTGGTTTTGGTATGAACAAGCACAGGAATACAGGAAGATAAAGGTTTAAGACAGGTTAGCCCTCATCGGCACACCCTGCACTAGATCAGTAGTCTGACGTGTCTTTTTATTAAACTTCATTTCTAAATACTGTCCTGAGTAAAGAGGCTCTTTCTGCTGGTCCTTGTTTGTGTTTAGGTGTGCGTGCCAGGGCTGGAGTGACACCACCCATCGCAGGGCCTGTGTGTTTGGGGTGCCAGCAGCTGGAGATGTGAGGATGTGTGCATCACGGTGTGATCACTTGCAACTATCCAGAGCACAGGGAAGTGACCCAGGAGCCAGGAGGGGGTCAGTGTGTCACTCACAGGGACACAGCAGGAGTTCAGCACTACCAAGATCAGGGCTTCTTCAGGGAAACTGCTGAGGACACTGGGGCTTGGGGAATCTGCTGAGACTCATTTGTACATGAGCATTTGCATCTGAGACAATTAAGAGCAAGGATCCAGGGGAACACCGACAAGGTAATCATTGTGCGTGTTGTACATACACATTTTACATATATATACTTATATTTACTGCTAATAAACCTTTATTCTAATTAGCCAGGGAGGGGACCAGGAGGAGCCTTTTAGTGTTCTTGAACGCTCGTGTGAGTGCTTAGTGTTTTCAGTTTGGGTTGGCCTGTGTGGCCAGTCAGCTGTACACATGTAGGTGCAGTACTTGTGCCTGCATGTCAGTCATCAGGAAAACATGCTCAGCATCAGTCAAACCTTGCCTTCTGTAAAAAACTGTCACGGGGGAAAATCCCTCAGCTGGATCTGAGGGAACAGAGATGCAGCAGCTTTGGCTCTTTCAGACTGTGATATCACTATCAGTGATAAAGACAAAAAGTTGGGAAACACCAAGATAGGAGGACATTTAATCTTTAAAATTTTATAGTACCACAGAATAAATCAGAGAATATCCACTTGTAAAAAATTCAGTTCTAACATTAGGATTTCAGAAAAAATGTGACAGACACAGAAAAGGTAAGACACAAATAGTGAAACTGGCTACCTGATGGAAAGATTTAAATAGGAGAAAAGTTAAAATCTACTGCATTCAGACATGGCTACAAAATAGTTAGAGGGAACTTCATAAAGGTAGAAAAGTAAGATTGGTTTTGCCTGTGTAATTTCTTAATTTAAGAAAAGGGGATATTCATTGAAACTACAGCCATTTCTAGGAGCAATAAATGAAAGTGCTTCGTTACCATGTGCATAATTCAGCAATGGTACTCATTATCAAAAGTTAATAGTCAACACAAGGCAGATGGCTGAAGATGCATATTAACTCAGTAAAATACTAGAAAGATTCAATTTGATATGAAGATGGAGAATAATCACAACCGTGAATATTAAGTAGGATGAAATAATTGGAATTCAAGCCTTTATACCTCAGGGCATAAACCAGTGACTAATTAAATATGATACAAAGAGAATGTCCTTCTAAGCACATTTTTCTGCAATTGTCTGTAGCATTTCTTGCAACTGGTACTCTCTGCTGATGCAGGCAGAACATTATAATTCAGTGATCCAGAGAGCATATTCAGTATGAATTTTAGGATCTATTTTAGCTTATCCAGTGTTTTTTATTTATTTTAATTACTTTAGCACTAGATAGCTGTCACAACTCTCTCACCTATACAAAAAAAGCAGGCCACCAAGCTTTTGAGAAGTGTAGAATGGTTTTAAATTTTATTGCCAGTTTTGTCAATGCTGATGTTTCAAGCAGTGGGCACTTTACAGTTAACTTATTTTTTCCACTAATATATGTTCTGCCATTGTAGAGAACATTACAAGAGCAGATAGTTGCAGATAATTATGCAACTTCTATGCATAATTATATTTCTCATCAGCAGACTAAACTCAGTAAATAACAAATAGGAGTTCTTTAAAATGTGAGATGGATCATATATCAAAGGTAGATAATTTGTAATGTTGCTTGCCTCTTAAAGATACTACTAATCATAGTTTAAAAGGCTGTATCTTCTCTCCACTGTGAGGACTTGGTTTTTCTTAGCTGTAAATCTTTGTTCTGAAAGTTTTATCATGGTGAAGTGTGCAGACATGAGTATGTCATTTCAGCATTTGTTGTTATACAGTCAATAACCAATTTTCTTCAAGTTGCAAAAAGTCCAGGAATTATAGAATTGTTCAAAGCATTTAAAATGGCATCTGCATGTTTTTTAATCAGCTATGTTCTCTTTTAATTTGTTGTACATTCATTGCTGTGATGTGAATGCACACAAGTGTTGCTTCTTTTTTGATTTAACAAGCCTTCAGATGTGGAAGTCACATGTCTCAATGAAGTTTTCTTCATTTAATATTTTAGACATAAAAAATCTCTTAGCTTGCTAAAATGTTGTAGTGTTGATTTAAAAAAAAAACTTTCTTATTATTTTGAGTTATTACACAGATTTAGGAAGCTCTAGTAAACCAAAAAGGGAAAGACTGACATTTCTGCTAAAGGCTATGAATTCTATTTTGCTACCTTTTGACAGAGATCAAAAATTGACCTCTATGGTTTAACTTTGGTTATAAATGCACTTCCTGACAAATGATTTCTAACTACAGTGCTGCCTATTCCTCCAAATTCCAGTTATGGTTGACAAAACTAATAGGTATACAGGACCTGAATTTCTTACCCACCCTTGGAGAATGGGAGGTGCCCCCATAGGGTCAAGAAATCAGACAAAAATCCCAAGATTTGCTTTGTTCCCTTTGTAGCTTCATTCTTCATTGTACCAGTTCCGCGTGCATAGATTTAGTGTCTGTTAAATTGCTGTAATTATATTTCTGGAGACTGAAGGCCTTTTACATAGTCACAAAGAAAACAAAGTGCAAGCGGCAAATACTTTTTCCTTTTGGTGCACTCTAACCTTGACCTTACAATACACAACTCCAGAAGTGATGAAATGCCATTCCCTGTTCTCCTCTGAGGTGTTGCTGCTTGACTGCAATTATAGGAAGGATGCAGATCAGGTCACATTAGCAGAAGACACAATCCTACAAGATTACAAAAGAGACAGCAATAGTAAGTAATTTTGAAATAGGAAATATTATGTCAGGACAGGAATTCTAAACAGTTCAGTACGAAAGAGAGTCCTAACAAATTCTTTTTATTCAATACATGGTGTAAATAATCTATGTCCTAATATTCTATGAAGTACTTATATGGCTTAAAAATATTTTACTTGGCTGCAATTGAAATATTCAGAAAGATTTCACACAACTGCCTGACATTGAATCTCAAACTAAACAACCAGCACATTTCACATATAAAATGTTAACTGCGTTACTCCTAGAACAGAGTACCAATGCAAATGGTCCAAAAAGGTCCTTCCACAGCATCCATATCTGGATAAGATGTGGCAAGTGCAAATATATATCCCCTTGAAATGGCACATATGTGTTTTCCTTCCTTTATAAAAGGAATTATTCCAGTCCTATTCATGATTCTAAGAATTCACCGTATGAAGAAACATCCCTTTTCAGAACTACAAACAAAAATGTTTTCAACTCAAACCAAATGAAGAAAAAATTCTATTGGAAAATCAGAATTTTACAGTCAAAAAGTGAAATTTCTCTGATTTTTTTTCAGTAATTCTGAGTTTTCATGTATTTATTACGTTTATATTTTCATTCACTGAGAGATTCATCCTATCCAGCAGCATCTCTCAAATTTGAGAACTCTCTTATATTGTGCAGCTAACTAGTAATTTCTATTTTGAATTTTCCACTTGTCAAAACAATATTTTAACCACTGAAAAAAGTTACACATCTCTATTTCTCATTTGCAGTTTTTGAGGATCTTAAATGATTTACCAAATTTCTCAGAATGTAGGAATTTATTAAGAAGAATTAAGGGTATTTAAATGTTTTAAATATACTGACGCTGTAGTACACTACAACAACACAAAGACTCCAACTTCAGAGGGCTGAAAATGACTCTTTTATTGATGGAAAGTGTCTCCTCTTTTATACTATTCTACACAGACCAATTTGATTGGTGACAAGAAGACAAACTTCTTCAATAACGTTGGTCAGACCAGAGGGACATCAAGAAGTAATCCCTGATAGGGAAAATATGTAAACAAATTTGCTGTTACAAAAACATGTCTCTTGTTTGCAGAAAATTACCTGGAAAAGGAATTTCAGAAAACCAAATATCTCAAGCACAAACCAGGGCTACAATATACAACTATTTATCCTCAAATATTTTAATACAGAGTAATATTGCATTCCATTAGCATTTTGTTTATATGGCTGCAACTATAAAAAAAGACAGCTGAGCAATGGATTTTAGAGGTACATAATGCTTCCATCACTGGATTTCCTGAGGATGTTGTTTGGATTTGATGTCTCTGTAGAGACAGAAAAAAATCAACCAAAACTCTAAAGACTCTGAGACTAAACTGTTTTCATGTCAATTTTCCCCCATGACAGTTTTTTACAGAAGGCAAGGTTTGAGTAAATGTCAAAATATGCTGCTTATACAGGCCAGCATAAACATCCTACTTTGTTCCTATAACACAGTGAACATTTTATTTAAGGCATGACGCACTTTGAACAACAGACCATGTTCAAAGTTCACACTTCAGTTTTTGCCTCAATAAAACTGGTGTTGCAATAGAAACTGGATGAGCAGTTGGAGCTAATCTATCATGGCTGTGATCTGCAGTAAGAAAAATAAAACTACAAGTTTAGGGTGAAGAATCAGCATCGTATTAGTTTGCACACCCTCTGAGGATATTGAATTGGACAGGACATCACAGCTCAGCAAATACTGTTCCCTATCATGTCACAAAAACCTGTGCAGAAATATAGCAAATTTCATCACAAAATCAATTGCTTCTAACCCTTTCTACTTCTTTTTACAATGGTAATTAAAATATAGTAATACTTCTACCACGTATTTATTGTTGATCAGTATGTGTCATTTGTTTTCATGCAAGTGTGACTCTTATCTCTCTCTCCTCACACTGTCTAGAAATATGGGCCTTAAAATTCTTATGGGAAGAGTGATCATGTTTTATTTCAGCCTTCACTAAAGTTTCTTTTAACATGTTCTAACAAGAGGGATGCTTTCAAGCTGCATCAGTCAAACTACCTGTTGCTTCTACACTTTAATTATTCTTTCTTCAACTTGGCTGATCAAATTTGTGAACAGTAGTTTGGTAAGGTATCTCTTCTATCTCCTTCTGTAAATGACTCCTTATATGTAATAAAAATACTTTGAAGAGTATTCCTTGGAATATCTGAAATACCCCAAAGACCACTTTTGCATCAAGCTGCTACACTCTTTTTTATATTCTATTGTTTAATACAGCTCTATATTCAAAATATAACTTACACAAATAATTGTTAGCATAACAGGTCTAATATCCAGCTCCTTTTTGTTATCATAAACAAGGCAATCTACTATTCCTGTTCCCACTTCCCTTGATTTTTTCCCTCCTCTTTTTTTCTACCTGTCCTCTTTACCTTTGCTGGTCATTCCCTCAAGTAACTCAACCATCTCTCACTTCCTTGTGTTCCACATGGATGATAATGACCATATTTCCATTATCTAGTCAAGTCACTTGTGCCATAAAACTGCCAAATTGGTTAACAAAGATGGCTCTCATTTCTCTTTTAACTGTAATTAGTCCTTTTTTTAAGTGTTGAAGTTTCTGTAATACTTCCATATAACACTGTCCTTTTTTACTCTCCAGAAAAAAATGCTAATGTCAACAATGCACAGGAGAGAAGCCTAAAATGTTATGAAACCTGCCAAAAAGTGAGTTCTCTTGGGTTTGTGGGGTTTTTTTTTTCTTTTTTTTTTTAATACCTTTAGCAACATTTTTGCAGTTTATCTTTGCGTGTAAGGAGCTACTGGACTGAATCTCAGAAAGTGTGCAAAAAAAAGAAGGCAATGTCAGGAAGGTAAGAGTCTTTACACTGAGAGTGGTAGAAAGAGATAAGCTTCATGAGAACATGCCTAGATGAGCAAATGTGAGATAGTCTGTAGGTATGTCAGCAGCAAAGAAGATGTGATAAAGAGCAAAAGAAAGAAGAAAAAACATTAAGGAAGTAGGTAAAAGGCTGGGGAAATAAAAAACTCAGAACCTGGAAAAAGAATACAAAACATCCTTTTTTAATTAATAAAGACATGGAACAAGAAATTAAAAAAAAACAGGAAAATACTTTGCTGTGAGACAGACAACAAAAAATTACAATGTGAGATACCAGGAAAGGAAGAATAAAATAGAGATATACATAGGAAATAATAAAGACCCCAGAACTGAGAAGTTACTTACTGAAATGCAATGTTTTACAACATAAATGAACACAGGTTGGATAACATACAAGTGTGAGATCTTGAGCAACTCACAAAAGTCAGTAACTTTTCAGTGTGTGTTAAATAAGATTAGCAGGGTGTCCAAGCAGTTCTGGTAAATTAAAGAGAGTTGTTGACCCCTCAGAACGACTTTTCCCAAGTGATTCTGTGGCTGCAAGCACAGCCAAGGACATGTTCAATGTGCCTACACAATAATGAATTCACAGCAAAGGAAGACACTTGGCAGCTCACTGGATGGGACTTTATAGCCTGGAGCACTGGCCATTTTTTAGAGCCATTTCTTAATCAGCAAAGGAAACTACAGATCCCTGAAAACAACCACAATATTAATCACTTCCTTGTTTTGAAGAGACTACAATTTCTGGCAGCCAGAACTGTAACATATGTATTCCACCATGATATGGTGGGAAAGCAGACCTTGTATTGCCCTTCCACATGCAAAGGTTCACGGGCTACGGGTAAGTGCTTAGTGTCTCCTCCTACAGAATAACAAGGAGACTAAAGTAAATTTCATCAAGCACATGCTACCATTGTTGTTTGTTATTTGGGTTCAGGCTTCACTTCGGCACTGACACATGCTCTAATTCAGAGAGAAGTTAAAATGACCTGCAAAGACTGGCATTGACTTTTCCAGGACTTGAAGCTGTATACCATTTTTAGAAGTATGTGTCCTGAAAGTGCAAATTCACTGGAATCGAAGTAGGGGAGGAAGGGGGAAAAGATGGTGTTAAAATAAAACTTATTCACTATTAAATCTGTGTGTCTAAAATTTAGGAGCCTCTCAGAAATGCAGACATTTCAAGAGAAAAAAACCTTCAGGTGTCACATAAAGCTTTGATACCTTTTAATATAATTATAAGTATGCTCTGACAATAACTTCTACCAAGGAATATATATGCATATAGCCTGAACAATAAAATTTAAAGAAACATATTCACATTTATGGACCAAAAAAAAAAAAAAAAATCCACATTTATATAATGTAGCTAAGATCAGCATTTTACTTATTTTAAAGGAAGGTAAAGTCATAATACTGTATAAAAGCAATCCTGGGATACTGGCCCTGCTTTAAGACCATAAGGGAAAAAATAAATCATTCATGTTTAATATAGCCTATCATTCAGCTAAATTTCAGTTTTGTTTTGAGATAGGACAATTCATTACATAACAAGTCAGAGAAAACCTTTTGATTATTACAGTTCATAGAAAATATTTTCTGGGAAAATATTTTACGTATTTTCAACTTGCTGAAGTTTATACACTGAGAAATATTCATCTCTGTGGGGTAAAGGTCACATTCAAAGCTGTCTGCAATCAAAGTGGATTTTTTTAACTTACTAGGTTTGGGCTGCATAATATGAACTTCCTACTTTAATCAAGTTTGATATTTGTAATTGTAGCTCATGTATTTCTCTTATAATTTAACAAATTATACAATGGATTGTACAATAAAAACTTATTATAGTTAACAACTTATGCAATGGATTGTACAATAAAAACTGCAATACAGTGTTAACAGTTTTATTACTTTTATGATGGACTTAAATTTCATACTTTTGAATACTGTGTCCTAATTGTATTTTTCTAATGTAAACTTTTGCATGAACAGAACAATTTATAAAAGTGTCAAGACAAATATTTGATGGTTGATTATAAAGCAAGATTGATGACCTACCTCTAAAATGTTAACATTTCTGGTAATAAACTCACTTTTTCTATTAAATAGAACTTTTTTCTACATCTAAGAGGTCAAGAAAAGTACGGTTAAAATATAACTGTGCTTTGCTTCTTTAGTAGTGTCTTTAATCATTCATTCATTAACTTGTCCAGAGTGTCCATTTTTATACAGTAGGAGTATAAAATGTGATCTCTGACAGAATCCTGCTTCATAAAATACTGCTATTTCTATGTAGAAATCCTTTTGTGTATGTTTCCATAAAGTTTGTCCTTGGATCTGGACCAACAAATCATACTGTTAGAAGCAGAGGAGACATTCTCATTATCATATTTAATTTAATTTATTAATACAAGTATTTCCCCATGTTCTTGTGGAACCTTCACACTAACTTCTTAATTGACAGCAGTGGAGTCATACCACACTTTATTGGATTATGTTACATCAGAAAGTGGTTCCTGTTATTAAATGAATTGTGACTACCACATTTCAGCTCCTTTCCTACTCCCTGACTCTTGCCAAGAAGGCCCACGCCAACATTCTCAAAAACAATCCCTTCCTTACAACTTGTAAACCTATGTACAATCCTGAAGTGTTAGCAGAGGACTTCTGCTGAAGCATTCACACTTCACACATGCAGGTTAACAGCCTAAACAGTTAGCTGGCCATTCTTCCTGGAGAATTACAGCTACAATAAACTTTTGAGCACTGGTTTGTAAGCCAGCAATCACAGTCTGTCATCAAGATCCACTTCTACACATGGTTTATTATCTACTTTAATTTAATTTTATGTTAGCTGAACTAAATTTGGTTTGGCACTCATGAAAGTCACAACCCTTGAAAACAGGGCTTCTGTCATCATCACCCACAGGATATCTGCAGAAAAATCTTTGCAGCTTCAGGTTTTTTCTTAAATATTTTGGAAGCAATGATAAGTTATTAAAAAACTTCCAGGTTTTTAGCTAATACAACTCTATGAGATAATCAACTATTTTAATTAAGTTGCATTATTTAGATTATTTTTTTACAACCAGTAGCTTATTGTAATTCATACATCCGCAACTGTAATCTTAGCCTGAAATTTAGTAATAGCTTTATATTTTCAATATCTCCCACCTTCTGTCTTGTTTTCTTATGAAGTCTTTACTTTCACATCTCTGCTTACACAAATATCCCTGAGCTGAAATCAGTTTAACTGTAGAAACCAAAATCTGGTATCTGTTTTGTTACCTATACCTATATTTCTTGAAATTTTCAAGAAATTGGGTTCAGGGGTATTAGAGAGAAGCTTACTGGAACCCTTTTCCATGAATTTGAATTTGGAGTTTTATTTATAAGTTATGGTTTTCCATTTTGATTTAATTTTTTATGAGGCAATTTTTCTTAATATCTCAAGGCACCAAGTCTGGTCTGAGCAAGGACACCTTGCTGAGGTCCTGAAGTTGCATCTATTACTGGTAGGGCCAACATGTGGCATTTTACGATGCACTTCATTGCTTCTGATGACAGCACATTTCATTCTAATGTGACCTGGAGAGAAATAAACAGTATAGTAAGCACCATGGCAGAGTGGGGAAATAGAAAATACTGAAATGTATGCATTATTTCAGCAGCAAAGTCTTACTTATCCTAACCCACACTTGATACAAATAATCAGCCTTATTTCCAAGAGTAAGTTCAAACACAAGCCAGAGGACACATTTTGTGAACACCTAGAAGGTCAATAACACAAAGACACAATAATTTTAATACAATAGTGGGAGAATTTTAAAGATTTTTTTCTTCAGAAAACCTAACATTTGAGTTTCTTCTCAGTTGACTCTGTGCACAGGGCATCTCCTGCTGATTAACTAACTCATCCAGTACAAACAGTACCTGTTGTGTGGACACTGCCTCAGCATGTCTGGAATTTTCAGAAGGGGATCCAGCTTCCCAGAGCTTGACAAAGCACCAACATAAAGCTGATAATAATTGCATGACAACAAGAACTACCATTTCAATCCATAATTTTTATTGCTCTGAGCACTGGGAATTGTCAGACTTTTCACTGCTCACTTTTTACAATATTTTACTTTTAGATCCCACAGAATTCCTGTTCTTTCTCATGCTTTTCAATCATGTTCATTAAACATATGTGAGTAGTAAAATACTTCAGGTTGGCTCATGTTGGTATTTTCTCATTAAAAAGAAAGCTGGACTAAGTATAAGCATAAACATGCTCAGATGCAGGTCACCCACAGGCCACAAGGAAAACCTATCCTCCCATGGAGTACTGCCTCCTCCTTTGACTTTTGTGCTCCCTCTGTTTTTCTCACTGTTCTTGTTTCCTCTTCCTCTGCCCATGTGGTGTTTTCTGCCTTTGCTTAAATACATTTTCCCAGAGGCACCACTATCATTGCTCAGCTGTGCCTTGGGTTCATTGAAACCAGGTGGAATTGGATGTGTCCAGCAAGAGGACAGCCTCAGCCTCTTCTCGCAGAAGCCAGCAAAATGGATATATCTGCAAAAAAAGACACTGGAAAGAGGATATATTTTGTGAACAAGTACTTGTTAGAGGCAGTATTATTCTTTTTGGCCTTCTTGTAACTGAAGTTCTTGGTAGAATTTCTTGATAGGAAGGAACCAGAATTAAAATTTATATTCAATGTCTTCTCTCAATACCTTCAAAAGCAAAGGAAATGGGTGGCTTCCTTCCCAGCCTGCTATTCATTCTGGTATAAAACCTTTCTGAAAGACATTGAAGAAACAGAATCTCCATGTTAGTGCTGTGCCCAAGAAAGGGAGAAGCAGAATCTAGAACACCTAACTCTGCTACAAGCCTGGACACCAACAGCCTAACAAGCCAGCCATAAAGTGTAAGTGGGAAGAGGTAAGGATAGGAGAAGAATAAAGTTATAATTGATGTGATATATGTTTTCTCACTCTTGCTCTAAAAAGCAAGGAAATACAGCAAAATCTATATCAGGTTATATCATTGTGTAAAAGCCATTCCTCAGCACAAGAAGCAATTCCACTCATAATTGTTAAAGCCATAGCCAAGCTGAGGTTTGGCATCAGGAGCACTATAAATGGCTATTAAAATATGGGTCTCATTCAGATTGCTATGACAGGGCAGAGAGATAGAACGTTACAAGTTCAGGTCATGCCAATTTTCAGGGTAGACTTAAGTCCAGCAAGCCAATCAATCATGCAATACATTTCAGATTTTAACTAAACTAAGCTTGAAATAGAGGTACAGAGTTATATCAGAGAAATAATGCATGAACAAGTGTGGAAACAGATTTGGAAGCAAACAAACAAACAAAACAAAAGGACTACCCATTTTGGCTCCAAAACATAACCAATGTACTACAATAATAGTAGCCTTTGGAAATTCATGTCTAAATATCTTTTCACTGCATAAATAATAAATAACAAATTCTTTCAAAAGGCATATTTATTTTATTTAACATTTCTCATTTGATCTGTGTTATATTGGATAAAAACTACTTTGGGTACACACTTCCTCAGATTAAGTGTTTAAAAAGAGAACTTTGGAGAGGTGGAATTATCAAAAACAAAGAAAAAATAATGAAAAATAAGAGATAATATAACATCTTGATCATCTCATTTGTTTTTAAATTATGTTTTGCACTATAATGTAATTGTTACTAAAGGTCACATTTGCAGTCTTTACTAATGTAACTTGTACTCATTTTATTGTACAAAAATATGAAGAAACTATTTTAAGATTTTGTTTCTGCTTAGATCTTTTTTTGTTTCGCATTTAATGTTGCCAGAGGCTGTTTTCACACACAAAAAGAACATCCAAAAAACAACAAAAATCCTCCCCAATCTTTCTACTCATAACATTTCATTATTTTGGGCTCAAAAATGCTAGCTGCAATAAGGGCAAAGGAATTTCTCAAATTGTTAAGAATTTTGCACAGCTGTGTAGCTGAATGAAAATACATGGTTCAATGAAAATACAAGGTCTGTAGAGTTATGGTGGGGTTTGCTTCTCTGGCATATTTCCTAAATGAAGAATGTCAACAGTTAACAGAAGAACTTAATAGCTCACAGAAGATCTTCAAATGACAGTTCATCTTTTGAAAAACAGCAAACTGAAGCTTGACTAGTATGAGAGATTATCATGTTTTTTTTCCAGTTCTAAAGAAATCTAGTCAAGTAAAAATAGGTCCAGGAAATTATGTCCAGAGAAATTCAAAAGGCATAAAATACTTCTGAATGTCCTAAAAGGCATGTTTTGAAAGCCTTGGACACTTCCAAATCCCAAAATACATGGTTTCAGATGCCTCTCCCAAAGGAAAACCATGATCTTATGTATTTGCAATGCAGTTTATTATCTTCTCTGATTTTCCATTAAGCATGTATGAATTGAGTTAGTCATGAGGAACCCAGTACCCACGTCAGATATATTTTCCTGAATTTTGTTATTAATATTATTATGAATATTATATTTGTATCCACTTCTCTTACTAAAATCCATTATAAGCAGATAAATAACCTTTTTATCTTGCATTCATTCCTAACTATGAGGTATTACTCATGTCTGTACATGTATTTAGAGGCCTAAGTTGGAAAAGTTAAAATACTTAAGTTATTGTTGTATAAATAATATAAATAGTCTCTTGTTCAATACTTGTATGGGGTACGAATATCATTTTCTATTTGTAATAAAATCCATTCCTTTTCAACAGAATGTACAGAGAATACTCTGGGAGCCCTGGAAAAAATAATTTGAATGTAGTTTGTTATCACAAGCTTTAATATTATGCATAGATTAGCACTTAAAAGAAGAAATACACTTATAATTGACACTTTCAGAGAAGAAAGTTACAACAAATACAGGAACACAGTCTACTTTACAAAGAAGAAAATCTTTTTTTTAAAAAGTCTGCATATATTCAAATAGTAGTCTACTGTTGAATATCCCAATTTACTGTGTCGTGGCATAGAGGAAACTGCCAAAAACTCTAGCCAAATTTAAAAAGAAATATGGAAATATTCACAGCATTACAATTAAGAAGGAAACAAACACACAAATATAAATACAATTCAATATAGAATACTAAGATATCAACACATATTATTTGTCCTGAATATTACACAAAAATGGAAACATTTTGGAGAAAATGTCCGTTGGAGAAAAAAAATCTTTGAATTGCATCTTTTTAGCTTCATGTCTTGGCAGTTCTTTTGTAGCATTGCCAGATTGCAAGACTGAACAAAGTATTTCAAGCAGAATAAAGAAATGCATCATCTGAAAATGATGTTAGAGAACGTAAAGCATATCTATCCTATTAATCCAGATATTCAAGCAGTTCAGTCTGTCTTCTGCTTAAAGGAATCTGATGAGATCAATGAGAACAAAGACAGAACCAAGGACTTCTCATGAGAAAGACTAACAAAACATCAGCCAGACTCATGTATTAATTAATTGATTAACCATTTGAAAATTTAAAATTGATATACACAAACAAACAAACCAGTGGATCTCTAGCCTTCGTTATATAGTTCTTTAATAAATTCTTTATTACACACAAGGGGGAAAGAAATCATTTGATCACACATTGAAGTCAAACAAGCAGCTCACAAACAAGCACACTTACAGTGAAAAAGTATATTATAATATTTTCCTTTTGTTCTAACAAACATAATCTAAAAATAACAAGGTGTTTCTTTAATCTCAATTCTTAAATATGATATTCAGCATGAGTCGCTGATTACAAAGTCCAAGTGAGATTAGAATTTAATAAAATGCATGTTAGAATACTGCTTTCAGATTTTAGGATTCTACTGTATCATCGTTAAGGTCAGTGACTGAAAACATTTTGATATAGGTAGGATCTTATTGAAACTTAATGATTAACATCCTTGCCTAATAACTTGCAGCTATATATTTGTATATATATATCAGCAGCAAACACAGAGGCATAACATATTCTGTAGGTATCACACTTACCATCAGGTGTTTGCAATGTTAACTACTTAGCCTAGGCTCCATTTACTGTCAACTGAAGGAAATAAACATTTAAAGTCACAGTTTCTCAAAGGACCAAAGCTTTGTCCTAACATTTTAAAAAGATTTTCTGCATTTTGTCCTAGCATTTGGCAACTAGGCCGTACTAAGATGCCAAGCAATGACCTCATAAAGACCATCCCCATTAGACAAAACACATGACTGATTCAGGCATTACTAATGTTTTAAAGGAATTGCATTAAAGGCTTCCCACTGGATATCTCTACTGAAATTAGTTAGGTTTCTCCTTCAAAAGACAAAGGAAAGAAGAAAGTCTTGTTGATCTCCACCCTCCAAGTCCTGCTCTCCTGAGGAAGACTGCTTCCAGGTTCTAGGATATATTTCTGTGTATGCTGTAACAAATATGCTCCGGGGTATTTTTGGAAGAGGGATTTCCTGTCAAATGCAAGAGTTTTTCTTCATCTGTTAGCAGTAATAGCTACATGCCAGAATATTGCCATTGAGTATGAATCATTATTCTTTCCTTGATTGTAGCTAGATCATCATAAATGAGGAAGATTCTCAAAGAGCTTTTCTTTTCCAAGACAAATGTATTGTTTTGGTCTTCTACCTGATTACTGGTTGTTATAATACCAGAGCTTCTGCTGCAGAATGCCTAATTAGGTATTTTGCAGGATTTTTATCATATGTTGTTCTTTATCAAATGACAACAGCTACAGAGATTAATAAAGCTGTCAGCTGTGGATAAATTCATAAGTGATTATTTCAATTTCTATTCTCAAGTGTTATGTATTAGGGAATTGTCATTTTTATTGAGGGAGGGAGCTGAAGTGGATAGATTGGGTAGAATTATCTCCTTAACAGGAGGTAGCTTCAGATTTTGTTGAATAGTGTCCTCTCTAGAGAAAGGTCCAGTCACAGTAGAATTTTAACTAACAGGTGGACAAATTTCTGTTATTAGTATGGACCACATGTTTAGCTGGCAATAAGAAGCATCATGAAGTGCTAAGAAAAAGGAAGGAGAGCTCACTATCAATTTTAAGTACACTTACACTAAATATTTGACAAATTTGGATCATTACATTCTTGAATTTTATAATTTAAAAAGCAGCAGAATTAATTTAGTTATTAATTTCATTTTAATGACAATAAATCTTTGATCAATGTAGTAAGCATTACATTGTTCTGTCTTTCTTAACAAAAGTTGGAAAAGTACAAATCTCTCATAAGAAACAGTCAAGATCAAACGTGTCTTAACCATAAACTCACTCTGCAGTGCATTTTTGTCCCATTTTTTATAAATATCTGTATTCGTGCATGCAGTTTGTAGATCAATAGGGGCAGGAGCTGATTAGCAAATGAACAAACAGATAAGGGACTTTGACTTGCTTGGCTTGCAAGCACATAAAGCTTCCATGTTTTTTCTTTGCACCAAGAGAGTTTCTAGCCATAAAAAATTGTCTGGTATTAAAAATGAAATTTGTAATTTACCATTTACATTCAGAATCTTTCCTTCAGCTCACTGGTCAGATTATTAAGTGATTCAAACCATCCATATTAACTTTCTAATGAAGGAACTGATCAAGTCTAACTGACGAAAATAGAAAACTCACTTTGATTTCATTCACATTTCTTGGGACTAAATAAGTTTGTACACATATTTTAAACCAGAACAAAAAATGTGACATAGTCACAGATATTTTTCAAGCAAAAAGGACAATTTATATTCAGTTAATGAACTGTTCTTTGTCCACAGAGAAGCAAGATGGAATTTTCATGTCCTTGCACTCTTCCTCTGCAAGGTCATGAAAATGGTGTGCAGAACATCATTATGTCTGGAGAAATACAAAGACAAATTTTGATTCAGGACTTACTCAAACTGAAGGAATTTCTCCAACTCACTCTGGAACTTTTCAATGATCATACTCTTTTTGCTTTACTATTCAACAATCCAACTTTCTATTAGATTGTGGTCATCTCTTTATTGCACTCATTCCTTTCAAACACACCAGCTGCATCTACATTGCCATAAAGAGGAGACTGAAAGTCAGGTTTCCCGTGTCTACCCAGAAATAGACATTGGGCAAACTGCATAGTACACCTGAAAAGAGAGCAAAAGGTGGACACCTCAAGGATTTATTCACTTTAAAGAGATTTCACACACATACAGTCTTCAGCATAATCAAACCTGGCCTATTGTATTCATGTATCCCATCTGCTCTTATGACTTGGTAACAGAAAAATGCAATGATCTGGAAGTGCTTCTTAAAAGGTTCCCAGTGCTGCCTGTTACACAGTCACCAAAGATGTCCAGAGTCAAGTGCGGAAAAAATTAATAATTCTCCTGTTCTCTCTGAAAGTAGAAAATGTTCTTTGCAAAGAGCTATCCAGTGTCTGTGTGTCATGCATTTGAAGTCATGTGTTGTGGATTTAAGATTCCTATGCCATTGGTTTCCATTTTTCTTCAGCTGATAAATCACAAAAAGAGATCCTACATTTGGGCCATCTGTTGAACTGATTTCATTAAGTCCTTAAAGCAGTCATACTCACTAGAAACAATTACTGTCTTCCCTATATATATGTTGTTGGGATGGAAACATGGAAAATCTAAAAATAAATTTAAATACATAGCTCAAATTATTAGGCAAGGATGTTAATCATTAAGTTTCAATAAGATCCTACCTATACAAAAATGTTTTCAGTCACTGACCTTAACGATGATACAGTAGAATCCTAAAATCTGAAAGCAGTGTTCTAACATGCATTTTACTAAATTGTAGTCTGACTTGGACTTAGTAATCAGCAACTCACGTGGAATACAGCAATTAAGAATTGAGATTAAAGAAACACCTTGTTATTTTTAGATTATGTATGTTAAAATGAAAGGAAAATATTGTAATCTAACTTCTTTTGCAGCAGACAAATTTTTCACCAATTTCTATACCAATCTTATACTTTCTGTGTAAGACATAATGTACTTCTTTAAATGCCATCCAGTGTTGATTTAAAGGTTGAGAATATACCACATTCCTAATTTCTACCACTGGTTAGTTACCCTCATTATTAAAAGGTGTGTTATTAAGAATCTGAATTTGGTACAAGCCTCCAAACACCAGCTCTCATATTACAGCCTGCTTTACAGATAAAATGTATTTTACAATTGATAATTAATATTATCAGTAGGTAATTAAATAGACCTTCTTATTACCATGTTTAACCAAGGGATTTATACTTTTGGCAGTCATATTCTTTTCTTCTTTTTCAGTTAATAACAGCACTAATATTTTCCTACAGAATTTTATTTAAAAGAAAAAATAGAAAACATTTAAGTTTGAAATTTTTGTGTTTTAAAACCAGCTGAAAATTATGCTCCAAGTAGGTGCTTCCCTTCCCCCCACCCCCTCTGGTGAGAAAGGGACAAAAACGCAGAGGTTATGGGTTGAGATAACAATTTAGTAGAAAAACTGAAATGAGATAAGGAAAAACAAACAGTAATATCAACAATGCTAATAAAAACAGTGTATAAAAAAAAAACAACTAAGTTTTCAGATTCTTTTGATAATTGTAAGGAAACCTTTCTTCTAATTTCTTTCTATATTTAGATGTCACAGTACGTTAGATGTACTTAGCATGTGGCAGGAAAATCACACTGTCTTTAAAAAGGAGAACTCCTTAGTTTTAAGTTTATAAATGTTGTCACTTACACTAAAAGCAGCATATATTTGTATGATAACCATTACGGTACATGCTAGGTGTTTAGGGATTAAACAAAGATCCAACATGGAAGAGAAAAGGGAAGAAGTGTTTTTGTCTGCAAACTCCCTTAAAGCTTTTCTCCCTCCTGTCCCTCTCCTTTTATAGAGTCAACCATAATTTGCTTTTACAAGAACCTCATTAAAATTCAAAAACTTTCACTTTTACAGAGTTTTTCCTGAAGTGCCTGTGGTAATTAGTGAAATGAAAGAAAAAAGTTGGTAACGTAAACATGTATTTTAATAAATATTGCTACACCTTGAAAATTACTACATTTGTGATAAATATGCAAATATAACTATCTGTTCTTCTATTCTTTACTAATGCTGACAGCAAAGACCTCCATTGTGCTGCCCCAGCTACTGGAAAATACAAAGCCAAAGATCAGCGAGTTGATGTGTGTGAAGATCCTGAGTGAGCAGACACCAAGGAATGCTTGGTGTTGCTTAGTGCTTCTCTTGCAAGATTTGCTTTCTTACTTGCTTTTGTCACCATTAGAAACTAAGAACATTCAAGTTTAAAAGCTTAGGTCTAAGGTGTGAGAAATGTCATTCTGTCAAGTTCTGGAAAATGCAGCAGCTTAATTGTAATGCAGTTCCTTTTATAGCTTTGAAAACCAGGTGCTCAAAATATCAATACACACTAACAATTAACTCAGGCTGACAGCTCAAGCAAACAATTTTTGTGAAAGAGTTCTCTAAAGGAAACAAGATTTTAAACAGCAGAGTGGAGAGGGAGCTTACTTATTTCTTCAGTGCTAGAAAGATCTCTTTTCTATCCATACAAAGAGACACTTTCACCATGTTCTAACAACTTCACATAGGCTTTTGAAAATATTCCTTTTTCTAAACAAGTTAAAAAAAAAAAAAAACAAACCAACAACCAAACCTTCTTGAATCAGTAAACTTCCAGTTTTTAGAAGAATTTCCAAGCTACCATGAGTTATCTTCTGAAAGAGCTGCTGCTGCATCCTCTTTACTTCTTACAAGAAAAAAAAAGTCTTGAGGTTTAACAGCCCAGAGTCCCAGTACACATGTTCAGACAGTCTTGGAGTTCACACTCAAGTACATGAGAGGGAACACTTAAGTACACTTAATGGAACTTAACCACAAATCTTGCCTTGGTAGACCTTTGGTGAGAAATGTGGTTTGTAGGCTTGATTTATTAGCACTTGCCTCCAATAATAAGCTGGTGAAAAGACCTCAATTACCCCTAGAGCTGCAGAGAACTCACTTCAATTTTTCTACCACTACAACTACAAATAAGGCTGGACAGTATCAATAATGACAAGAATTTTAGAGTTCTGGGCTACCTGTTAAGAGATCTTTCTGTTACCTTAGGTGGGAGGTCAATAGGGTCACTCAAGAAAGATATTTGACCCCTTGTATATTTGTTTTTAACATGCTTCAATTTATTTTTGGATCCTGTTTTCCTTAGGGATATTAATTTAGGAGAGAATAAATGATTTATACTGACAAGAATCACTTAATCATATTCTAAGTTTCTACCTTATTTTTACTCAGTTGTATTTAGGAGATTCCATTATGGCTTTGTGTCTCTACAATATTGATCTGTGGTTATGCTTTATACCCTCCTGTTAAATAAGCTGAAGGTTTGAAATGAACAAACGAGGCAAACTTCTCCACACAGGTCATAAACCTGTGGAACACATTGTCATGAAGTGCTGTGCATGTCAAAAGTATAAATGCTTGCAAAGACAGTAACACAAATCATGGATGAAAAGTGTGCTGAGGACTGTTATTCAAAAGATGCAGCAATAGCTTTCACTTCAGGAAATACTTGCACTACAGTTTCTCCAAAGCAAGGGCATTTATCAAGGGAAGCACCACTCTATATTAAGCCTTTTATTATCATCTTTTTCTAGAGATGGCTCCTATCAAAGACATGATTCTGGGCTGAAGGGTCATTTAGTCTGTTCCAGACACAGCAATTTTTCTTGTTGTTCCTAAAATGCCTGTGTGATCTAGCACTACAGCCCCACTTGAATGACTGCAGCTCAAGGTACTTGCTCTTCCAGAGTGACTAAAGTAGCTGCCTTACCCAAGAACCCTCCTCAGCTATCACCAAAATGAGACATCTGCCCAAGACGTCCTATGCTTATGTTTGATTACACTTTATATATCCTACTAAATAAGCATCACATATATAAAGAAAAGTATCAAGATATTTTCTGACACACAGATACTAAAATTGTGATTGTGCTCTTTCCTAGTTCATTGGAAAGCTCATAGCCTAAGATGTGCCACAGAGATGTGTAAGTTGTGCTTCTTACATAGTTTTGGAAACTGTTTTAAGTAGAAACAGATTGGGACTGATTGTAGAAAACACCTGTGATTTCAGTGAGCCTGTGTGATTGCAATCACCATCCCAGAGGATGCCTGGGAGAGGCACTGAAAAAGCTCTTTTCCTGCAGTGAATCATCTGAGACTCAGCAACCACGCCTGTCCCTGCATTTCACCATGGAAAGGCCCTTTCCTTTGAGGCACCGAAGAGGAAGGAGTTGCAGTTGCTGACTGGTTGGCCTTTCCCAGAAAAACCAGCTATTAAATTAAAACACCACACCTCTCAGTGGCAAACCAGTCTTCAAAACCAGAATTACCACAGTTTTCAACATGTAATAGCATAACAGATAAATTTCTGTGGTTCCTGTTACATACAGGTAGAGATGTTATGAAAGAAAAGCCTTATAAAATTAGGCCTTGCTCTGCTGAATTACCAGCTAGCCTGTAAGTTCCCAGAAGAGAGAATCAAAGGAATGAAAAGTCAGTTAACACGACAAACTATTCTGGTAACAGAACTGTGTGCAACTGTAATAACAAAAGGTCTGTCCTATGAGAATCCACAAAGGAAAAATGTAAACACCCGAGTAAAAGAGTCTTAGCATGTACACACAAAGCACCTTTTAACCAATGAATTAAGTGGCAAGAAAACTGCTAGCCAATTAGAGATGATCAGGAGGTCTGTGAAAACTATACAAAAATGAGTTATGTGAATAAAGATTTGGCTTTTCTGCATGAAAAAGCTTAGTCCCGGCTGCTTTATTGCAATAGGTTCCCAGTTTCAGAGACCATTTTTATCTATATCTTCCTTACATTATTATTAGGAGTTAGAATTTTCTGGCACTGATCCCTGTTCAAAACACTCAAATTACTTCATGCTTCATAGTGTTTCTTTTTGTATTACTCATTTTTCGTACTAGTTTTTATGACATGTCATTTCTTTAACAATTAATATTTTCCACCTCCATGCTTTATTTGTTAATTTTAACATATTCCTCTCACACGCTATGTTCTTTCAGGGAAATTTAGATTGTAAGGACTTGACAGAAAAGAAAAAAATCTATTAATAAATTCAGCAACACTTGTAAGAAAATATATTTTGTATCAAGATAAACAGTGCATTTTGGATCAATCACTGTCAGTGAAAGCTATGAAAACTGTTATTTCTTAAAGGTCTGGAACCTGGGTATAAATGTTTTATTACCTAAATGCTTAGTATAAATTCAAAGTTTTGCAGCAATCCTCCTTTTAAGAACCTTATGTATTTTATTACTATCTCATCCCCCTTATCTTTGCTCAGATATTTACTTGGTCAGATCACTTGTCTAAATATTATATAGAAATTCTACCTAAAATATTAATAAAAGATGTTTAAGGGTTTTAACATTGTAAACAGGTGCAATGTATCTTTGTAGACAGGAAACTCAGTCTAGCCAAAACACAGTAAATTATCTTTGTTTCATTATGGTGCTATTTGTGGAAAATCTCACCTAATTTAAAACAGTGCTACTTCAGATATGGAACTGCTGCATGTCTTAGCTGCATCCTCAGCTGGACTTTGGAATTTAATATGAAGCTCTTATCAGCCCCCAAAGTGACAACATTATCTACATACTATTAATATTTCTAAATGTTCCCCAGGAATAAATAATTATTTAGTAGGCAACAAAATTGGTTGATTTCTTTAGTTCTGGCTGAGCAATTCCATGACAGTTCATTTATGAATAAACTACATTAAATGAGGTTACTGGCCTTTAAGAGTGACCGTGTACCTTTAAAGCTATCTCTAAAACACAATCCTCCCAGCAGCCAAAGGAACAGGAACATAATTTAATTTTCTCTGTTCTAATCTTGAGGCTCTTTTTCATACTGCAAAATGGTAAATAAATGTCAACTCAAGAAGCTGCAGCAATTTATATTCTTGAAGACTAGAAAGTCAGTTCCAAGCTCTTAGATTTATTTTGCTTTTACAACTGTTAGATCACACCACCTTGTTGGTATTTTTAGGGTTGAGAAATAGTTCCCCAGGGTTTAAGTTCTTTATATCATATTTACAGCGTGTACCATTCACTCCTCAACTTTGTTCTTTTTTCTTGTTAAAGATCCCATATTTATTCTGAGCATTAAATATAGAAGTATATTTCAGTTTTGAACCATAAATTATTGACAAGAAAGAGGTATTCAAACCTTGTTCAAAGTAATTTTTTTCCATGTGACACTAAAATCACTGCCATTAAAGTCAACTTAATTTTGAAAGTTTAAAATAGATCAGTATTTCCCTTTTAAAGCACAGGGACAAGATTAAATGAGTTTACAGAACTCCTACTTGTACAAGAATATAACACATATTTGTTTCCACAGAGATAACAGCTATTGTGCATCAAACAAGTAAAAGCGTCTCTTGGGCAGTAACATTGTGAAACGAATGTTGCCAGCTTGCCTCCTCTTACTCTGCATGAAGCCCAATTACCCTTGCTTGAAATAAGAACACAATGGCTAACTTTCAGTGAACATGGGTTTGTCTATAGTTACCGTCAACTGAAGTTAGAAACCAGTTTAGGCTGGTTTCTTGGAAATCTTGTTTTCATTTTGTATTAAATTAAAAGATTGTATGAAATGTTCGTGGATACAGTCTCTCCTATTTTAATAAAACTATTAGCAAGAAAAGAAAAAAAAACCCAGTTCTGTATGTCTTTGTTGACATCTGCTGTACCTCCTAGGAACCCTTATTTTGTTAAACTACCATCTACTCTTTGGAAGTAGTGAGCTCCAGAGGGTGATCTTTGAACCACCAGCTGATTGTCAGGGGGGTTTGTAGCTGTCTCATTTTGCTGATGGGCAGTTTGTAGCTGTCTCATTCATTGCCTTAATTTGTGTTTCAATCAAAATTCTGAGGAGAATGCATGGAGGTCTTTGGTCCAAGACCAAACTCAGACTTTGTTTAGAATATTTGGGTATCTCTCTTAAGGACATCTAGATGATTCTAATGAAAGCCTTCTTTTCATTGTCACCAATATTTGTCAAATTCCCTCAGGTCAGTTTGCAGGAAAACAAAGAAGTTTAATCGTTGACTTAAAGCTTCATTTCTCCTCCAATGGTCAGTTGATAAAAATTTATAATTAATAAGAGAGTTACCTACAGTAACAGTTCACAGTACTCTACACATCTGGAGGCCACCAAGAGTCCTGACTGTCCTTGCCCAGCTCTGCTCATGGGTCTCCCCATCCTACCCATGCTCCAGGACCACATTCCAGCCCCCTGGAATTTCTTACTGCCCAGAAATGCTGCAGCAGGGCCAGTCTCCACAGCCCTGCCCTGCCAAGCCCATGGGCCCATGTCCCACTCCCACCTCAGCCCACCCCTGATTGCTGAGGCTGGCATTTTCCTGGTGTCCTGCATGTTTCCTGCTCCTGACTGGGTGGGACAGCCCCTGCACGGTGAAGCCTCTGACTAAACAGCCTGTATGAGGCACCCCGTGTGGTCCCTGCTCCCCTCCCCAGGGCTTTATCTCTCAAGAGCATCCTGGCAGTACAACTAGATCACTAGAATATAATCAGATGTTTCAGTTCTTTATTTTTTCTTCACCTTCTCTTTCAAGATATTCATGTTTTGCAGAATGCAACAACCTGTAAGTGCTTGGCAGACCTGACCATCAAAATTACATCACTCACATCCCTGCTCTCAGTGCTGGCTCCCAGCTGAATACAACTGAGGCTCAGTGTTTCAGTCCTGCTCTTTAAAGGTCAGCATGTGACTGGCCTTGGCAACCTAATGGATGCTCCCAGTCTCCCTGATCATGGCCTCTCATGACAGCTGCATTACTCTGGGGAACTGGAAATGTCAGACATCAAAGAAAGACCCATGAGACTGTCAGTTTTCTCAGCAGCTGGCTTGTGACTAAGAGATTCACTGTGACAGAGATCAGAGTGACCAAAACCAAAATGTAAAGCTCAGATGTTTGACCCAGCTTTCCCAAAATGATAAAAGGAAAAGCATTGACTGATGAGAGGATAAAGAGGAATGTCAAGACAGATCCTCAGCTGCCGTAAAGGTGTATTGCCTGGATACAGACAAAGGAGATGAGGCTCATTAACCTAACAGTCCTCACATGTTGATAGAGAAGATTTTGCTGCATCATGTTAAAAAATGATGATTTGATGGAATTGAAGGTTTTTACCCGAGTAATTTTTAAAGGTACAAGAAATAACAGAAGCAGTATATTCCACTAGTATTAACATACTTTATTTTGGCCTAATGAAACACTCTTAGTTCACTAAAGTCAAAATGTGCAAGTTTTTCTGCTATTTTAATGTACTGTAATTGTTAAACCACATCAACTGTGCATTATGTCAAGTCAAACTAATATAATGAAATAAAATATGACACTTTGTGTCATAACATAATATTATCTGGCATTTTTTACATAGTCTATTATTTACATCACTTTCCTTAAATTGAAGTAATATTGTTCTTTTGCAATATAAATTTTCAAATTTCTAATCCAATTATTAATATAACTATTTCATCAATTACTTACTATCACAATAAAAACTTCAGCATTTGCAACAGAATAGAATTTTCAAATTTTTCAACTCTTCTCACCCTTTATAATGTTTAGATGACCAAATTATTCCAAGGTCCGTATAACACAATATGATAACAACAAGATCAAAGAACATTCGCCATCTTCTTGTTTGTGTCATAAATAGGCTTATCTATTTAGAATGACTGTCAATGTCCAACCCTTCAAAGATGTTCAGGTGCTAACAAACATTTATAAAAGCAAACAAACCATGAAAATATTCTGCA
This sequence comes from Trochalopteron elliotii, assembly GCA_024734555.1. NCBI lineage: Eukaryota > Metazoa > Chordata > Aves > Passeriformes > Leiothrichidae > Trochalopteron > Trochalopteron elliotii. The sequence goes on along the minus strand of JANPWX010000078.1, from coordinate 4,886,411 downwards.
CACACAGGAAATCAGCAGTTTTCCCTCTGTAGTTTAAAGGCATATGTCTCTCAATTTTCTCCCTTTACAACATGAAGAGGATGAAAAATAGCCTTATCACCCTAAGTGATTTTAGATATTCATCATTAAGTCTGTATTTATTATGCATAGAATCCATTAAGGAGAATGGTGGTCTCTGTGGTAAAGGCCTTGGTTTTGTATGGGTTGCAGGAACATCTGTGCAGTCATCCTGATGCTCCCTTTACAGCGTGACACAAGGCTGCATGGTAGAATGTTGTTAAGCACTAGGCATTTCAAACAAGGTCTGCAGTAGTAGGTAACTGATATATATAAAAGCTTTGTCTGATCCACTGTCGTTTACAACAGCAATGTTGCTCTTAATGCTTACCATGAATTAGGGAGCACCAGGGAGAGTCACACTCTTAGCTTCTGGTTAATCAAAAGGCTCTGTTGAAGTGAATGCTCAAAGCACATAATGATCTGGATTTGCAATTGAAGCCAATGTAAGCAGTTCAGAAAACACATCAAAGGCAGGAGCTTATGGAAGCTGGAGGAAGAAATTTACTTCTTCTCTGAGACTTTATCACCAGTTTCACTCACAGGAAAAACTGATGATGTTATGTTCTGCACAGTGTAGTATTCCAAAGGTGTTACATATAAATCCATGTTTTACAAGCCCTAGTATCCTTTAAGGGAGCAGAGGACATTCACAGCTTTAGTGCTATGTGACTTTATATACACTTAAGCAATATCTCAGGGATAACTTGTTTAATATACAGAGCTTCTTGCAGACCCTGGTTGAGGAACAGATCCCAAACTTCTATTCAGACAGAGAAATGTCTTTTTAGACCAGAGTATAAGAATCAGAGAAACACAAGATAGCAAGAAACCTCCTGGCTCAGGAAACAGTAACTTACTATCATATAAGCCAATTCTTTTCTTAAATATAACCAACCTAATAGTAAAGATAGAATAACCACCTGACACAGCTGCACAGCAAAAAAAAAGATAGGAATATTGAGCATATTTTGAAAATGTAATAATTTAATTACCTATAATTTGTTATACTCTGAATATCTTGATATTGGTGATGAAATGAAGGTCTTATAGTATCTTTTCAGGAAAGAATATAAAGATTCAAAGACTACACCTTGGATTGCTCCCAGGATGAGCCATTATCTGGTAATTTGAAGAAAACTTTCCATTTGGTATTACCCGAAGTTGCTAAAATGGCAAACAAGTATTTTCATGTTTTGCTGATGATAAGAAACAGATGAAAGTTTTGTAACACATGAAGATATTCTTTATTGAACAAATAACTTCCACGGGAAGAACAGAAAGGACATAACCATGCAAAAAACCTTGTTCACCTATCTGTTCACATCTTGAAAACCTGTGAAAGTGTTCAAAGTAGACAGATCCTCTTCCTGTAGATAGAGGAAAATTTTCTCATTGACTTTACTGAAATCATGTCAAAAACATAAGTGGTATCTCCAAGTTCTCTTTAGTGATAAAGTCTGTTCCTTTCCTATGGCTGCAGCACACATGATAAGAATAATCTCTACCTTAAGCTATACACTTGAAGGTTTAGGCTGCTTTTGGGTGAGGATTGAGAGGGTAAGAAAGAGACAAGAAGAAGATGCTCTGTAACTTAAAATTTTCCCAGAGCCCTGAAGATCAGAGAGCTAGGTTTGGTGCTTTGGGCCACATGGGACTTGTTCAGGCTTTATAGCTTCTTCTCTTCTATGAGTTTCTTTTTGAAATACCTGAAAAAGATTAATTTTAACTTGTTTTTCACTTTTTATAGTGATATATGAGATGAATATTTATGAAAACCGAAAATAAAGGTAAGAAAAAAGTGTTAAGTTTTTATGTGGATGAATGACTGTCTACAATAACCAGAACTTTACTGGAGGGCAAAAGGACTAGTATTAAGATACAAATTTCCTGCAATTCTCACTAAGAGATTTGGGGTTGGGTTTGGATTTTTTGGTTGGGGATTTTTTGTGGGGAGGAGACTTTTATGTTTTTGTGGGATTTTTCTTGTTTTGTTCAGCTAACAAAGATGGTGAAAATGGGAAGACAATGCAAATTTTAGTACAAGGACCATACACTGCACAGCTTCACTAATTGCTTATGGTCTAACTTCATTGAACATTGTTAATTACTTAACTGATAAAACAACTTAGCAGACTTTCCTAGCCATGAGATAGTCTTTCAGTCTGACGGTTTAATCCACAATTAGTCTATTCAATGGGTTTCCTAACAAAATGAAGTTCCTCTATAGCAAGAGTCAACATCTATGCATACACTTATCCAGAGACATTATTACTAGGATCACTCAGAATGCTTTCATCTGTACCATGTATTTTCTAGTTATCAAAACTAAAGTAAAAATTGTGCCTTACTCCTCACTCTATTCACTGTTTTCTTATGGAAAAAATGTCTGGTTTACAAAGTGCCTCAGTAATCTAAAATCTAAACAATTTCTATCTGAAAGTAATCTAAAAGATCACTAATGCCCTGTCATGAAATCTGTTATCAGTAATCTTTTTAATGAGGAACAGAGGAAAAAAAACCTGAAGTCCATTTTTGTAGAGGACAATTCTATCAGAGTCCCTCAGGTGGAGTTAAGAGTAGGCTCAAAAGCTATCAATAGCATCAAAATTCTCTGACACAAGTATCAGGTGAATTTCTGTGATTTTACTTCTTTTAATAAAAAATCCACTTAATCTTGCATCCATAAAAAAATTCTCTGTGAACATATAAACCGAAAGAAATACCAAGATACTGTTCCATAGTCATAATTCTTCTTTATGGAGAAATAAAGAGGAAAAGACTAAATGATGGGAACCAGTAATGTTATTTAATTTACTAGTTTAAGGTACTCACAGTCATCACCAAGACATCAACAGCATAAGAACTAATACTGATCAAGAAAAGTCCTTCCCACTTGATCAGCTTTCACAGTTATCTCCCTTGACCATGCAAGTCTTTCTGACAGACTTTTGTGCTTGCTATTGGTATCTCAGGCAGGCTCAAGAATCTTGTCACCCTGTGGTGGTGAAACAGTTAAGATTAAAAGGTTAGATGGGGGTCAAAATGATACCTCTGGGAAAGGAGATTCTTGGCTTCCCAGAAAGCAAAATGTTCTGGACCATGAGGTATAGCAGTAAGGCAGGAGAAGTCACAGAAAGCAGATGTCTGAAATGTATGAATTTTTGAAGAGACAGCAGTGAGAGGGTACACTTTTTACAGTGAAATCCTCAGTTTTGATTCAGTTAGAAGGCTAAATTTTACATTTAGCACTCAGGCATATACTGGGGTTATGAGGTGTTTGAATACTTTCAGGTGTGAATGACACAGCAAGGGGCATCTAAAGAGAGTTTGTGGCAGCTGCACCTGTGGAGGTATTAAAACCCTCAAGCCCCAGAGGTACAGAGCCCTAGGCAGCCTGTTCCAGGATGCCAGAATGAGAGGGTTGGATGTGGCCCCCTACCACACCAGCCGTTCTGTAAGCCTCAGGCAATGCCTGCTGTTTGGGATGACCAGCTTCCCTGGAGCTGGGAGCCACCTCCAGGGGCCTGAGGGCAGGGCCGCACAGCCAGAGCCATCGCACCCAGCAGGGCCCTCAGAGCAGAGGGAGAAAGCTGGGGTGGGACAGGGACAGCCAGAGACCAGGCCAGGCTATGGGACAGCAGGCAAAAGTCTCAGCTGGAAGTGTCCCCACTGGGCTGGGGGACAGCCCTGGCCATGGCCACCTCATGGTGTCCAGGAGCATGTCCCAGGGTCACAGTAGGGAAGGTGCCACCCTCAGCTGCACCAGCTCCCTGCAGCCAAAACTCTTTCCACCCATGAGGTAAGGGAGGTCTCCTGCTGCGCCCTGGGCTGGCAGTAGAAGCAGTAATAAAGCAATACTTTAATTTTCCCAGTAGTTAAGTGACACTAAATCTGGTATTACACTCTTCAATGCCTCTCCCTGCAGTGTGTGAGAAACTGCAGATCTCAGCCAAGAATAGTAATGGGAATTCACAAGCCATACAACTGTGCTGTGGAAATGAAAAAAAGATATGGGCTGAAATAGGGTGAGAGACAGTTCAAGGGTATTATTGTACTCAATAGGCAGGTCAGGCTGAGGCAGACGAGTCCCTTAAGTAAAAAAAACAAAATATAAAGTGTTTCCTTTCAGTGATAAAGGGCATTTGAATGAGTTGCCTGGGAACACTGAGCGAGCCTGCCTAAATACACTTTGGGAAAGGGTAACTGTGGTGAAATTAATTCAAATTCGCTGTGCTTTATACTCAAAGGTCACAGAAGTCAATGCCATGGTGTGGCTGCAGTGTCTGACCAGAGAAACCATTTCAACATGGAGCTTGCTAAGCTTCAAAGAGCACCTACATAATATCAAATGTTAAATTGATATGTATAATGTCAAATGGTAGCAGCACTTTTCAATTCCAGGCCTAGATTTTCTACTTTTCCTTTGGAAAGTACTGGTTGTAAAAATAAATAAACAACAGCAACAAACAGATTTATATACATTTGAAAGCAGTTGCATAGCAACATCTTCAGAGCTATTTTCCTCCTTCTTGGAAATTTATTACTGTTGGAGGGACTGGTAGGATTAATTACCTGTTTTGCTACCTTTTCTCTCTCATGTACTTCAGAATTGATATCTAGAAAAAATGGGATTTTTCAAAAAGTATTTTCAATTTCTCTAAAAACCCAAACTCTTATCACACTAAATACAAAGTAAAACACATAAGAAATGGAGAGGCTACAACCATCATGCTCTGTTGGTGATTATAACAGTCAAGTGGAAACATACAAGGCTGGTCTCCAGTCCCTGCCATAACCCTGAGCATGAATTTTCCAAATCAGAGGTAATCAATTCAATGGACTATTGAATAAGGAAAATTAGTCATATAATTTCCCACAAATTATGTCTACGCTACTCATTATTGATTACATTATTATGCTATTGTATTTCTGAGTAATATGGAACAGATGTCTCTCACTAACATTTTCCTCTGAGAAAGCAGTCTATCAAAACTGGGAAACAGATTCTATGAATAATTTCAGTTTTAACAACCTTACAGTTTTTGTAGAAAAATAACGTAATAGTTCATTGAAAATTATTATTATTGTCTACTTATTACTGAAGATTTATTTCCAGCCTAAGACTGATATTAAACTTCAGTAAATAGAGTTTACATGTGCCTAACATGGAAAATAAAGAGCTGGTCAATTAATTATTCCAGATCAGAACACCAAACAAGTAAAGCATGTGGACCTGTTAGAGTGAGTCCAGAGTAGAGCCACTAAGATCAGAAGTCTGGACCACCTCTCCTGTGAAGACAGGCTGAGAAAGTTGTGGCTGTTCAGCCCAGAGAAAAGAAAGCTCAGGGGAGAACTTAGAACAGCCTTCCAGCACCTAAAGAGCCTACAAGTGAGAGAGAGAGGGACATTTTACAATGGCATGTAGTGACAGGACAAGCAAGAATGGCTTCAAACTGAAAGAGGGTAAGTTTAGATTTTATATAAGGAGGAAATACTTTCTTATGAGGGTGATGAGACACCAGCAGAAGACCCAAAGAAGTTGTGGATGTCCCTTCCATGGGAGTGTTCAGGGCCAGACAACCAGGCTATCAGCAACTTGGTCTAATGATAAACATCCCTGCCCATGGCAGGAGTTTAGAATAGATGGTCTTTAAGGCCTATTCCAACCAAACCTATGATTCTGTGATTCCATGATTGTGTTCCACAGATTCTGTAGCAAACACCATCAGGAGATGATCAGTGCTGGAGTTTGGGGACTTTGGATCTCTGTTCATATACTGTTCCCATGCAGGCATCAGCTAAGAATATCTTGTTCATTGGCTACATGAGTAACTGAGAAATTTTGAGCCACCTAAAGCAAATAACATTCTTAGGTATTGTTAGAAAACTCAGCTTCATCAATCTCAGACACTAACATTTGTGCGTGTTTCCTTGTAAAATGCAGAGACTCCTGTACTAGACTAAGACTAACAAGGTAAGTTTCTCTCTGAACTATTCTTCGTGACATAGGAAGTCCTGAGCACAGTGGACAACCATCAATGCACAGACGATTTGCCCTTTGGTGCTACACTTCATTGGTTTTAAAACACAACAGACACAGAAATTAATTTGGATCTTCAATATTCCTTTTTTTAATTATTTTTAAAATATTGGATGAAATAATCTTATTATAATAATTCATTTATTTTTAAAGACATAATCAAATATTAGGAGAAACAAAATGAAAAATGAAGGTTTAAATCATGTTTATGAAACTATAGCATTTCATGTCTATCCAAGTAACTATTTTTTCTATGAGCCAAAATTTGTTGATGGTTAAAAAAGACAGGTTTACATACAGAAATATGGGTCTATCCCATGAAAGTAAAATATTCCTGATGTAAAGAATCAGGACATCCTATTAGTCTCTTGCTGCTGTATTTTACGTTTTCTTCTGTGAATTGCTTAAGTGTGAAAGACAAACCAATCTCTATGATTTACTTGAAATATTTCTTCCTACATTCATAAGATAAACAACATCATCCATCCATGTCCCAGCTGGTCAGCTACTTGATCCTTGGGTTAGTCAAAAGTATATATTTCTGTCTGAATATTCTTGCTTTTGTAATTTTTCAAACCAAGCTCCAACACATAGGTTTGCCTTAACAAGCCTTTCAATTTCATTTCTTAGCCAAGTGTTATCTTGCTTCTGACTCCATTCAACAGATCTCCCAGGATATTATTTTCATATTAAAAAGTTCTTTCCGAAGTAACTTCACAGTTTATTTTTATATTGTTTTCAGCTAAATACAGCTGTGCTCTGGATACAGCAGTACTGTGTATCCATAACTGCACAGAAATAGATCAAAACCACAGATTCAACAGATATTTTCTAACAACTTTCAAGAGAAAAAGTCTAAGTAATTAAAAAATAACTACATATATCTGGAAGGAACTGGGTAACCATGTAATAAGTTCTACACAGTTTCAAAATATAACATAATGAACTGCTTCGCTCCAAATCTCCTTGAAATTGTGTTAAATGAACACTGACAACTTAAAACACTCTTTAGATTTACCAGTTCTAAATCAGTTTGAATGCAACACATTTTGTTACCACTTATATCTATATGGCTATTTCTTCTATTCCTATAGATCTGCAAGGTTTTACAAGTTAAATAAATTGTATTTGCTCTCCACAAATGATCTGGAGAACTCAGATGAGCAATACCAAATTTAAATGCAGTGCCTTACATTTAAACTTCAGAATATGACAAATCTTTTTGATGCATGTCAGTGCTCAGGGTCTGGTGGTATTCCTCAGACCAGGTTTTCAGAATGAGGTTAGTTCTATCACCTGCACATCATCTGCACATGCTGATAAAAAGCCTCGCAAGCACTCTATACTGTCACAACAGGCACTGTGATTCAAAAACAGACAAACAAATAAACAAAACCCACACAAAAATAAAAAAAAAATCAAAACCCAGTAAAAATGGTCTTGTGAAATGAAAGCAATTAGTGGACAAACTGTAAAAGGGTTCATAAACTTTCAATCTTTCAACTCTTATAATTTTAAGTATGGGGGGAAAAACCCCAGCAAAACAACTATTTGCAGGATGAAGTCTAAAATACTATTCCAAGGGGAGTTTTGAGCACTTGCATCGCATTGTTCCTTTGTATTCAGAGTGGCCTGTGTAATGCTGAGAATGAAGGAAAATATGGGGATGTGAATATGTGGGATGTGAATAATGGAATATTATTTCTTGCCTGGTGTGCAGTTAAAGACAAGTGCCATTGGTGCAATAAAGTACAAAATAATACTTCATATTTCACACACAGGAGTGTCGTGTTACAATTACGATTTGTTGTAAAGTGTGATTTCAAAAAGAGTTTGTATATGTTAAGAAATAGGGTTCATAAATTACAACCATTCCTTTTCGTAATGACTCATTTTCTACTGTCTGTTTTTAATGACAGTTCAGTATGTCTCTGAATAAAATAAGGCACAAGCAGTTATAACATAGGCAGTTATGACTTCTAAAATTCTCTTTCCCTCTCAATGGCCATTCTTTCCCTTTCTTGAGGCATTTCTTTTTTATTTTTTAATATTTTTCTTAAAGAATCTCTGGTTGTTTTAGTGAGATAGACCATGTCTCCAAGAGCAAGAGGGCAATCAATGGATTAAGCAGTTACCAGGGGGTTACTAAGTGTGCTGCTGAGTGAGTGTGAGCTGGGGGTAGTAACAACTTTGGTGGATTAGCAATAGGAAGGTGTTCATAAATTTGTGTGTATCTGAGATTTTTTTTGTTTGACCCTGAATATATAGTTCTGAGTCTTACATAATTACATCATTTATAAATGAAATGGCTTTAATTCTCATTTGCTATGACAATGTGAATATAGTAATTTTTCTCTGCTACACAATATACAGTTTTTATCCAGCCTGAATTCTGTCCAACTAGCCTGGCAGCCTTGTGATCCACATCAACTAAACAGAGGCTTTCTATGCAAACTTGTGTAAGACTGTTAAGCACAGCATCTCAGCCTGTGAGGATTAAAGGGAAAGGAAATAATCCATGCTAGAGGGAATATCTGTGAGAAAAGGGGCATATATGTGCCTATAAAGGATTACAGGGTGGAGGAGGCAGAAATGAGATGTATGAAATGTTGCAACCTTTCAGGAAGGTTAGATAGATAATAATTTTTAAAAAATTAAAAGTACTTTTTTTTAAAAGGGGATAAAGAAGGAGTGCTAATAATCTTTCGTAATGGCGAGCCTATTCCTTGAATTAGGCTTTCATAGAATAGTTCTGCATTTGAGAAAACCAACATATTCAGACTATACAAAGCCAGTGCAGATTAAAACCAAATGTCCTGGTTTTAGGGATAGCTACATATTTGTTTCTTTTCTGTTCTTTGAAGGATTCCACAGAAGAGGATAGGTTCTTGTTTTCAGAGAAAACCCCAAGCCTATTGGTCCACAGTATCACTCTGATATTTGGTGATATAAATTGGTATCAATTTCCTTGATCACTATTGTCAAGTTTGGAAATATTTGGCTAGGTGATATTTTCACTGGTGATGAAGCACTGCTAAAATGACCAGAGTTTTCCTATTTGTGTCATCCCATAGACAAAATGCAGCAGGGAAATTATAAATAATAATTCTTGGCAGTTTCAATTGTATAAAATTATGCTAAGACAAAACTTACATTCCAAATTTATGCCAGTAGAGATCTTGGTTCACTTCAGGAGGATGTGTGTCTTGCTAGATAAAGCCCAGTTTTGTATACAAAATGGGACTTCCTTGGGGATATTTAATTAGGTTAAACACACCTTGAATTACCATAAAAATTCAAACAGAATGAATCCGTTCAGTTCTATTTCTCATGTTTTCAGGATTTCATTCTGATCTGTGAAGCCTACATTGAAATACTCTAGGGCTTGGGACTTATGAGTACAGTTTCACTTAATTACGGGTAGAATTATGTGTTTGAATTAATATAATACACATCTTGCTAGAAAAAGTTCTTTGTGAAACTATGTCTTTATAAGCCTTGCGAGGATTCATGAGGACCATTCAGCTACTTCCTGAGAAGATTAACTTAGAATATTTCTTTACAACCAGAAATTTATGCACCAGCTTGAGCCAAAATGACAAGAGAGACCCCTGGGATATTCTTTGGAATCTATTTTAATAGCACAGTTACATCGAGCTTTGCATTTAGAACAACATGATATCAGAATGATTACTAAATAATGCATTTTTCATGCATGCGACATAGCAAATCCCTTTTACACCGTGTCATGAAAACTAAATTTATTGATCTAAAAGCTTCCGTAAATGTTGCATTCCTGCACATATTAAATTTTCTTATATTATTCCTATTACAAAGGGAAGATAATTAGGAACTGCTTTGAATAAAATTGATAGGGTACAAATTAAGCAAACTTACACTTAGGCTAAAGCTCTTTTGATTTCCCAGAAATAAGTGATGAAATATTTCACTTAATGCACAATAGATACGACAACCCTCTGGTGCCTCTCCCTCCCAAGCAGACAGGGTGAATTTGTATTAGTCAGGGGATTTTATTCATTCACCTTATTTGAAATGCAGAGGTCTGGAAAAACTGTATCTACAAGTCTTGTGAGAAGCTTCCGTCTGCCTCTTTATTCTTTAATTCTCATGCAGTTTAAATGGGAGCAGAGATGCTCTTATGTAAATTTCATTTAATTACATTGCAGTCTTTTGAATCTAATTGGTCATATTCAATTTGTCCAAGGAATTGGTGGCCATTATCAAAAGGACGAAATGCAATGATAGCTGTTATTTATTTAAATTGTGAAGCTGCAGTTAGTGCCTCATTTCTGTACTAGTCAGGAATTTTTTCTAAAGTGTATGTACACACACATATATATGCACACATGCAACACTCTAGCTCTCCCTAAACACTACAGTTTTCTGTCATGCAGATATGCATTTATTACCAATAGAAACTAAATCCGTGTAATTAGAAGGTGTTTTAATGGAAATCCATTTACATATTTGACACGTCTGATAGTACTTCATTTTGTGGAAAAAAGCATTTTCATGAGATCATATGAATAAAACTGTTGCTATCATGATATTTGCAGCAATATTACCACAGGTAAGTGTGTACAGTAAGAAAGTGACCCTTGTTTTCCAATCTTCAATTTCTTCAATGAGATATTATTTTTCAATGCAAAACTTATGATAAGAAAAATGAACATGTTACAACCATTCAGGCAATATTTTTTGCAGTTGATCCAGTGTTTGAAGCAAATGCATCTTGCTTATTACAGTGTGCATTGCATACAGTTAGCTTATGGGTAAATGTTTTGTTGTACATCAAAGCAGTATTCATTTTCAGACAGGTAGGATAATCTTGCAGATGCACAAGCATTTTAATTGCAGTTAATCAATTTGTCCACAGTCTTATTCACTGCTAATGTCCACACTCTTGTTCACTCACCATATATAATACAACATAATTAAGTGTTGGATTTTGAATCCTGGTATTTGTCCAACTAAATGAACTTCTCTGTCAACATATCTTAATGAAGGGTGTGACTAGACTTTACATAAACTTAGCAAGGGTGTATTAAACATTGATCACCTACTGTGCTGAAGCAGATCATGTGTTCATTTAATCTATTATTAAATTAGTTCTTTATTTTAGGATTAATGTTTTTGAGCACTTGAATACAAATTTTACTGTAACTAAGCCATGTGTAACTTTAGTTTTAAATGGAAAACCAGTCAGAAATAATCTATCATTACAGTCCTAAGCTATATATTTGGTATGCAATTTCAGCATTATACAATACTACAAATCAAAAGTTCAACAAAATACTTTGGGACATGAATGAAGGATTCCATTCCTAAGAATCAGGACTGGATCAGTGATAAGACCTTGCAGGGCACACGGAAGGTTTGACAAAATTAAACACAGAAATCTTTTTCCAGTTTACTAACAGTGATCATGAAGTATACATTAAAATTATCTTCAAATAAACTGCCATTGGAATGAGCTTGAGGATGTTCAGTCACATTTGACCAAGTTCTTACCTCCAAGTACACGCTGCTTCTCCCTGTCACCAAAGCCAGAACATTACTTGTTCAAATCATCCTGGTGTCAGAAGTCTCCATGCAAACCTGAACCTGGAAATCTGTAATTCCTTTCCTTTCTCCCCAACCCTTTCCCTGTATTTTAGAGAGAACACACTACTGTTTTCCTGACCTTGAGTGAGCTGTCACACTGTACAACTGAGCTGGGTGATACTGGAAGGACAGCACACTCTTGACGTGCTTAGAATAGAGTACCAAAACAAATATGAAGTGTTCCTATAATAAGTGGCTGGATAGATCTGAAATAAGTTTCTGTGAGCTTTGAAATATTGTCTGCTTTAGACTGACTTTCCAGATTTTTCACGTGATCATACCACATGGTTGCATATTCATGTCCCGTAGCTACTGCTTTCTTAATAACTTTCAAAATTATTACTCAAATCTAATCAATGGGATAGAGGTCTCAAGGATGCTAACCCAGTAATAGTAATAATAATAATAATGTAAAATATGTTTACTGCTGTCCCTAATGAAGAAAAAAGCTAATAATCTGACACAGATCTATAAGACTCCACAAAGAAGGAGTACACAGTGTTCTGTACTTTTCTCAGTTCTTCTAACAGAGTTATTTTTGTTTACCACTCAAGGAGGAAGAAATTAACAACAAAAAACAGCATAAGGCTCAAAAATTTTCTTATATGGTATTGTAGCTGTAGATTTAAAGCATCTAATTTGACAACTTCTAAAATAATGTATTAAGCCAGCACTTTGAGAGCCAAAGAGCTTTACCAATTTTTATACCTTCCTGACAGTGCCCTTAAAGAAAGAATGAGAATCAATGGACTCAAGGAACTAATGGGCCTGTCAGTTCTCTGAACATCTCTAAGAGCCATGATCTAGACAACTGACCAAAGGTAATAAAAGGAGAGACAAACAAAGGCACCAGAGAGAGAGGACTGAAATCTCTTCTGAAGTATTTCAACTTTTTTTTTCCTTTCTCCTTTTCTACTCTGTCGTTTTTCTGCCTTTGTCTCTAGACTATTTGTTGTAATTTAGTTCAAATTACCAACCTATTTATCACAATTAATACAGGTTACTATAATTAAATTGTGAAAGGATCGCGTATTTTTGTTTCTCAGGCACTCAATAAAGAAACCACATCTTTAAGCTGAAGTACATTGTGATTGCAGTATTTGGTGTGTTTTAACAGGGCCGTCAAGCCCCACGCAGATGCTCACTGAGTCCCCCACAGTGGGCTGAGGGAGAAATTCAAAAGGGTAAAAGTGTGAAAACGTGAGTTGAGATAAAGAGAGTTTATTAGGGAAGGCAAAAGCTGTGGTCCCAAGCAAAGCAAAACAAGGAATCCATTCACCACTTCCCATGGGCAGGCAGGTGTTCAGTCATGCCCAGGAAAGCAAGACTCCACACCTAACAGTTACCTTGGAAGAAAAATACCACCACCACTCCAAATTTCCCCCATTCCATGATCTTCCCCTAGATTATATGCTGAGCATGACACCATATGGCCTGTAACATCCCTTGGGCATTTGGAGTCAGCTGTCCTCCTTGTGCACTCCCAGCCTCCTCACTAGCATGAGGAACAGAAAAGGCTCTCACCCATTAGGCACTCCTCAGCAATAGCTACAACACCGATGTCTTTTCAACAATGTTTTTGTCACAAATCCAAAACACAGCACCATGCAAACCGCTATGAAGAAATCCTTGAAAATTTTAAACACAAAATGGAGTTTAGGTTTTCCAGCACTTAGACTCTAATGTCAAACATGCTTTTGTCTACAGAGACAGAAGAGTGTAATTGTGTTCTCATTTTCTGCTCAGAGCAGTTTCTTAGAACATCAGAACAATGCTTGCCTTATAATTAACAAAGAAACTACAAGAAGAAAGCTTTTTGAAGAAAATCTGCAATTTATACATTTTCTTGGATAAAGTAAACTTTTTCTCTAGTGATGTAACTTTCATCATTATAATGTCTTTGTGACTTGTCCTAGCAAATACTTTAGTGATGTATTTGCACCATAGTCTCTGAAAGCCATTCCTTAAAGTACACTGTACTTCAGGAAAAAAAGAAAAAAAACCACTTTCTGCACTCCGGCAAGATGTTGATAAAATAAAGAAATTCAAATCACAAAAAAGAGTTCTTCCCTTTTACCTCAAGAAAACCAAATCAGCAACAAAAAATCCTGTCAAGACAGAAATGGGCTCTGCCATCTCCTTTTTTTCCACTTCACTTGTTACAAATCTTTCTTTGCCTCTGACTTCTGTTATGAATTCCACTGTAATTATCCAATCATTAGCAGTGAAGTGAAAATATTTTCTTGATTGGATTTAGAATTTAGTCTCCCAACATTAGGTCTTTATGCATATGAAGAGATCACTGTTATTTCTACTCTGATACTATGCCCATTTTATAACTTTTGAGATAACCCAAACCCTTCTCATCTGTTTCAAAAAGTGACCTAGTCTGAGCTAGATGCAAACAAAACCTTATTTCATGTAGATAACTCAGCAAAGATCTTGACTGTATAAAATAAAATTTCAGAGAAAGAAACATCTTCAAAAAGGCAAACACTCTATGCTCTTGCTTTGGCTGGTTTTCCTTTGCATTTCTCAAGCTTCTTTGTGATAATGCCAGGCTAATTGAATAATTCAGTTCCTTGCATCATTCAAAATCTATCCAGGCTACAATTTCAGTCTGAAGTCGGTACTGGTATACAGAGCAGACCACAACATTCTGCTCATCTGTGAATGCCTCTGCATTTCTAGCTGATCTTTTTGACTTAAGCATAAGAGAAACAAATCAGACAGAAGATTTTATCTTCATCAAGATATTATTCTTATTGATAGCTAACCTATACAGTGGAATTTCATTCATTGCAGGGGAGATGAACAAGAGCAACAGTAAAGGAATAGGAAAATGAAAAATTAATATATGCATATGAAACACATGTAACTGAAAGCAAGAAACTGACATACTGTCATCCTCCCTAGAAAGAATCTGTGGCAAAACAGAAATGGACGTAGGGTACAAAACAGACTTGTAACTCCAAAGAGACATTTTCTGCATGGAAGGAGGGGTTAGAATTAATAAGGGAAAGTATAATTAGAGTATCAGCAAAGAGAGAAAGGGCAGGGGTAAAGATGGATTGAGATAAAACAAGAAAACCAGAAACAAAGGAATAAATAAGAAGTAATACATAAATACAGAAGATCAGAATACAACATGCAAATGTCAAGGGCAAAAAGCTGACTGGGAGATAGAAATGAAACTACAAAGAAAAAAAATGGGCAAATAGGAACCAGTAAGAAGAATATGTTTTGAAGGATAACTAGAGAAACATAATGGAGCTTAAGAGAAAGACAGAGAAGTATGAAGAAGTACAGAAAAGAAGAAAATACTTTTTACCAAAGTGAAGGGATGCTAAATATTCCATGTGCTGCTCAGCTGATCTCACTGCCTAATGCAACAATATTCAGATAACAGTATTTTGGGTAAAAGGAGAAAATTGGAGCTAAACATCCAAATACTATTGAAACAAAAAGTGATGCACGTGAACATCCGTCTGAGCAATGTAGCTCTTAGCAATTTCCTCCTCTATAAGGTGTTGATTTAACAAGAGTGAATAAAGGAAAAGGGGAAATAGGTTTGAGCTATAGCTAGAAAGATATTATTTCTCTTCAGGTATGTGATTCACAGTTCTAAAAACTTGAGGGAAACTGAAAATTTTTCCCCCTCATACAGGTTTGGATTATAGCAATGCACTCAATGTATAGGGCATCTGTCAGCCAAAGTCCTTTCATCTAAGGGAAATCTGAGAACGTAGTAGTTACCCTTAAGGCAGAGGGAACAGAGCAGGCCAATGCCATACCAATTATACTGTTTCTCAAAGGGATCCATTACAAGCATTCAAACTCCTTCAATTCTACTTCATAAAGGGAGTCTGTGTCAAAAGCAGAAAGCCACTGGTTGAATTCTACGCTGCAGATCTTCACTCACACTGATTAGGAGGAGTAGAATATGTCTGATGCCTCCCATAGTGATGAAGAGTCTTCTTTGAAGTGTTAACAATTGTGCTTCATGTCCCTCATTTCTATATTTGTGCACAATTCTTATGCAGGTAATGATGGATAAAATATGCAGGGAAAAACACCTATAGCTACAGCACTGGTTTTCATTTTTTTTCTTTTCCCCAAAAAAAGAAAATAACAAAGCCAGTGAAAATATTTTTATACTTTAGTTTCAATTCAAAATGCTTTCTTTTTCCCCCTCCTTGGGCTGTGCTCATTAATAATGATGACTATCTTTTAAAAATCAGGTCTTTATAATCTTTCACATATCTCTGTTGTTCAACTGTTGGTGAAGTACCATCAGGAATTTTATGTGGGATACCAATTTATCCAGGAGGGGGAGGAAGAATGTACTCTGAGGTAGGTAGCAAGAGCCCTGTTCTGTTCCTACACAGCTTGGGAAATGGGAAAGGTCACACTACAACAAAATAATTTCTGCTGGAAGGGACATCTGGAGGTCATCTTATCTGTTCACTACACAAAGCAGGATCAACTTAAAAGTCCAATTCAGTTTCTAAGGGCTTTATCAAGTTACTCTCTGGATCTATCTAAAGATGTAGACTCCACAGCCTTGGGCAACCCTTTTCACAGCTTAACCATTCTCTTGGAGAATGTATTTTTTCCTCCCTTGAGTTAGATTTTGTCTTGCTACAGCTTGTGCCCACTGTGTCATATCCTTTTACCATACACCTCTGAGCCAAGGTTGTCTCCATTTTCTCTATAACCTCTCCTTCAAGAATTAAAGACTCTTAAAAGCAGTCAGGTCTTCCTTTAGCCTTGCCTTTTTCAGACTGAAAAGGATCAGTCCTCTCAGACTCTATTTGTGCATCATATGCTCATCTACATGCTTTGGTATCCCTCCTCACTGGAACGGCTCCAATGTCGTTCTTGTGTGGGGGCTCAGAACTGGACACAGAACTCCCTGTGTGGTCTCACTGGGGCTGAATAAACAGGCTCTGACCACCTGCCTCACTGACATCATAACTCTCCATTGGAGTGGGATGATGTAGATATCCACCTTTTCCCCCCAGAAAGTTGCAAAAACAATGCTCATGAGAAAGAACAGTGCAATGGCAACTTTGCATTAGCAAAGAAGCACAAAAACAAGGAGGACCATCCCCAGAATTTAGGCACAGGACCATAAAATAGGAAAAGGCATCATCATTGGCTAAGTCCACATTATTTCTTTTATGGTTCATGAACAATTTTTCTAAGTGTAAAATTAAAAGAAGGTTAATTTACTGGGGCTTTCTAAAGATCAAAAATTTTCATTCAGTGAGGAAAAAGCATAATTTTCTATGGATAATAGTTTTCCTAAAAGAGGATAGAGCAAGGATGTCTCCGAGAGGGGCATTAGAGACTAAGTGCAGAGACCATAACTCCTGAAGATACCATCTTATGTCAAGCCACGTTCTCCAAAGGGCCTTGCAATTATGTTCCTTTTCTACGTGCTGACCATTAAGTAGGTGCCCTTGCTGAGACCAGAACCTGTCCTCATCTGCTGTCAAACTGTGTTGCTGCCTGGAGCCTGTCAACATAGGAATAAAAATGTTCACAGATATTCCTCTCTATCCACAGCATTTAAATTCTGTCTTTGTGGTATTTACCCATCTTTTGTCTCATGAAGAGAGAGATGCCTTCATCAGTATACTTCTTCACTAATTAAAAGTCTAGATTAATGCCAAGTAATAAAATTATTTACCAGGAAAAGCTGCAGGGAACACTTCATTTTTTATGTTCTGTTTGTATTTAGTGCCAGAAAGAAAGGAGACTTGTAACAGAGAACAGAAATCAATGAGCACCTGAGGCACCACTCTAAACTGGATGCAAATTGATAGAATAAGAATTAAGAGGATGCAGTCATGCAAATATTTAAACAGAGCAACCTGCCTTAATCTATAAGGAACTGTATTCTCAGGTGTTGTTGTTCTTACCTCTAGGTATCAGCTCTATGTACTTTGTTAACTTTGAGCAACAGAAAAAAATTAAAATCTATTCCTTTGTTACAGACATAGGGTATTGACTAAAGCTACTTGAAAGAAAAACAGTTTTATTACACCACACAGAGGAGGAGAGCCTATTTTCCATATTTTTTTTTAACCAATCACTGTTTAAAATTATGCTTGGGGTGGTTTGTTTACTTCTCTTCTCCATCCAAAAAACCCATAGAGGTTTACTTATCAAAAAACAGTTTTCACTAAACAATTGATAACAATCACAATTAAATTTAACCTGCAATTTCAAGTAACTCAAATTATGCCCCAAAGCTCTGTGGCATATTCACTGCTGCTCTGTCAAGTCTCACTCCTCATCAAACCTTGAAGTTTTGCATTCCCTTTGGACTGCATTTTCCTTTCTATCTTTTAATGCTATAAACACTTCCAACAGTACAAAAGTAAATAATTTTTTCATTAATAAGTTTCTTCGAATGTCAGCTTTGTTTATTTCTCTTGTAACTTGCCAAAGCGGGATTTTATTGTCTTCGTTAAAATGCATTTACCTTGCAAATATTCAAAATCAGTTTTGGTATTCCATTTTCTTGTCTCATTCTTACATGGTGGTACTTCTTGTTGAATAATATGAATGCAATTTCCATAATGAAAATATAAAGACAAATTATGAGTAATTTGTTAAACATATGCAACATGGCAATATCCTGCTGACACCATTGCACAGATGTGGAAGCAATTTAATTATCAAGATGTTATTCTCTCTGTAAAATATTGAAGAGCTGCTGATAAACAAGACATACACAACACTTGAGCTTGGCTCTTTTTTTCTGTTTCACCTTCATAAACATCACATGTTTTTAAAGACAATGAACATGGGACACAGACCAAACAAATTTACTCAACCCTTTGCTAGTATGACTCTGTTCAATCATGATGCTAAATTTGTGTAATTAAAATTTTAATGGTCTTCAGAAACATTATTTAAAAAAAAATCTCAATTCCTATTTACTAGTTATAATCTCATCAAAAATTAAGTTTCCAAATCAAGTTATAATCTCAGTGGAAACATTTCTTTTCATTAAAAAGCACATATGAAGTTCAGAAACTATATTCCTGTCTAAGTGAAAACACACTTGTACATTGATGAAGCTGGACTTCAAAGATCAGATCCTAATGATGAAATCATAAACCACAATACTTGTGACTCACCCAAATGTCCTGCAAAGCAGGAGGGAAGGGGTACAAAGAGTATACTGACAGATTATATGCATTCAGAGATGCTGGCAATCTAACATTCCTGAGTACAAAATATCACAGAATCAAAGGAACACTTAGGTTGCAAGAGATCACCAAGATCACCAAGTCCATCCTTTGAGTGATCACCACCGTGTGAACTAGACCATGGCACTAAGATCCTGTCATTTCTTGAACACCTCCAAGGATAGTGACCCTACCACCTCACTGGGCAGTCCATTCCAATGCTTGACAGCCCTTTCAGCAAAGAAATTCCTCCTGATGTCCAACCTGAGCTTTTCTCTTGAGGCCATTTCCTCTTGTCTTACTGCTGGTTGCCTAAGAGGCCAATCCCCACCTGGCTACAGCCTCCTTTCAGGTACTTGCAGAGAGCAATACAAGGTCTCTCCTGGGCCTCCATTCCTCCAGGCTAAACATGCCCAGCTTCCTCAGCCACTCCTCATCAGACTTGTGCTCCAGACCCTTCATCAGCTCCACTGCCTTTTTCTGGATGCACAATCCAACACCTCAATGCTTTTCATGTAGTGAGGGGCCCAAAATGAACACAGCACTTGAGGTCTGGTCTCACCAGTGCCGAGTACAGGAGCACAATCCCTGTCCTGGTCCTGCTGGCCCCATTATTGCTGACACAGGCCACGATGGTATGGGGATTTTTGGCCACCTGGGCACATGCTAGCCAATGTTGAGTCACTGTCAATCTGCACCCCCACATCCTTTTCTGCTGGGCTGCTTCCCCCCACCCTGTCTGCATTCATTGTGACAGAAGTGAGAGATCAGGCACATGGCTTAGTTGAACCTCGCACTGTCAGCCTCAGTATTTCATTTAATGAAATACAAGAAAACTATGTCTGCTAATAGTACAGCAAGTATATTTGTAGGAAGAAAACAGCACTCCTAGTTATGTTACCAGATACAAGACCAGCTCTCTCCAGAAAGCAGACTTATACATGATTCTTTGACAGTCCAGTTTAAAATGGATTTTGAATTCCTGCTGTCTTCAATGTCCTGGAGGCAGTGACGCAACCATGAAAAAGCAGTGGTATGGTAGTAGGTAATGATTCGTTACAAGCTATTGTCCAACTCCCATTGCTAGGACTATGAAACTTCATTGCAAGTTAAAGCTGGCTTCTTACTGTTTGTTAAATGAGATAAATTGGAGCACTATGAATGCCAGAATAGGAATAGGAGAGGCTGACCTTCTACATTTAGCAATTCAGGTTTCATTTGGTTCTATGGTAGCTAATTAGTGGAAGACATCACACTTTTTCCTCGAGTCTGACATGATATATTCGTTGTAAATGCAAGTGGAAAAGAGTTGGAGAAAGGCATTCCTGAGGAAGAGACTTGCAATAGCTCAGCTCTACAGATTTGTGTACGTTAGCTGAAGCGTTACAGGGCCAGACCTTCAGCTGGCCTTTCAGCTCCATTAACTTTCAGTAGCACTATAACAAATTACATGAGCTCATGATGTGCCCCGTGATCTTTAATATCTGACAACTGGAGAAAAGTGGATTAAAGCAACATCAAAGTATACAGGCTTCTAACTCTCTATATAGATCAGCATGAGTTTAAGCTTAGATTTCTTTTTGGGTTTCATCCTTCGCTTATTACTTATTTCAAGCATCATATTCAAAGGCAGTGATTGCTTAGCTCAGATTGGGAGTCAGGATGATTATCCAGTTATACACATAACACAATATATTAAATAGCTTTCTACTTGTTTTTCAAAAAAGAATTCTCCATTTGTTTAGAAATGAAAATATTTTGTGTGTTTTAGTTTGTCATACTGTAGTATGTATGTAAATATAAAACATTTAACTCGTCTATAGTTTACTTGCAATGACGATTATATATATAAAACTTCAAATATCAATTGCATAAACTTTCAGTACATTAATATAACCATTTCTGACAATACAATATTAATTCTGACAATACTCTTTTATTGATAGCTTGGTATCAGACTTGAAGCCCGATTAAAAAGAAACAAACAAACAAGCAGAAAATTACACCCTAAAGTATTTACAAAGAAAATAGACTTGTTCCATTTAAATAATGCCTACTTTTGGAAAGCACTTTTCCCTCCAAAGTCCCAAAAACAGTGTTTGACAACATTAAATGTATCCTGATCACAGACTGAACTAGTGTGCACCATTATCTAAGAGTTCTTCCCACAAGAATAACGCAGTTTTTTAAAAAAATCAATAAAACAAGACAAACGAGAAGCAAAATAATAACAAAAACATACAGAAATAATTTGGTGTCACACTCACTTTCCAGTATGTCCACATTCAGTATGCTAGGCAGACTGTATAGGGTTGACACAATACAAGTTTATCCTGGATTCTTCTAATTATAGTAACTGATTTTACCTTTTTCTAGCACATTCACCCTCTCCTCTGCACCAGGAAGTATAACAGTCATTTACTCCTGCTCCACTGAGGAACAACCACCAATACAAAAAGCTGGATTGTGCCAAGGTACACACCAAGCTCCTCACACTTAAGAGCAAATTTCATGATATGAACAATGACCAAAAAACCCTACTCTCACATTAAATGAGAAAGCTGCTGCGCAGTCATCTCATTACTACTAACTGGTAACAAAATTAAGGCCAATCAGCTTAGTGACCCAGTTACATGAAGAAAGATAATTTAAATCAGTATTTCTTTGAGTACTTTCATTGTGTTTGCACGACATTACTTACAATGTGTCTTGGTAATAAGAAAGCAGATTCAAAAAAACAGTTCTGGGACCTTTGTCATCGTAGAGAGGATTATTCCTAACAATTTATGTGCTTAGATTTCAAAATCATCAATAAGTTTCTGCTTCCCCATGAAAATTTTAGTAATAGACTTGTAATCTTTGTTCCAAGCTACACGAAGGCCCGTGGGAGAATTTGAAGCCAAGGTCAAAGCACAAGGATCAATGCATAGGAAAGGACTGGAATGCAAGCCCCATTTGGAAACAGTGAAGAAAATTGTGGTAACTAAAGAGTCAAAAATTGGTTACAGTTTCTTCTTCTGGATGTTTTCCTCACTAACTTAGCCTCTATTAAAGCCATTTTAGCTGGAAAAAAAATAAAAGTGAGTCAAGATGAAATTTTAAAAGCACTTTTTATCAATACTTGATCAAGAAATTACATGGAAAAGTATTCATGATCACACAATTATAATACAGCTTAACCCCATGATGGAGAAATGGTAAAGGGGTTGAAATATAACATACAAGAGAAGTTGACTCAATTTAATCATTGTTTGGTGTGATTTTAAATTTATGTCCCTGGAGCAACACAAAATGGCAAAAAAAATCTAACGCTGCAAAAAACAGTACAAATTTTCTACTTTTACCTGGAATAAAACTTATTTGAATAATCTGCCTACTAAGAGATTTGATTTTTCAATTTTGACAAGATTCTTCGCTATGTGACTGTGCTGGAGGCTGTGCTAATACTTCAACGTACAAATATGCAAGCTCAGCATCTTCCTAGGAAGTGTATGTGTGGTTGAGGAGAATTGGGATTAGATGATATCTGCAAGTAGAGGGATTAGCCACATTACCCCTATAAAATAATATTCATAGATGCTTATATTTAAGAAAAGGGTAAGGGTCATTTGCCTGAATATTGCAACTATGGCAAATAAAACTGAATTAGTGACTCAAAACCATATAGTGACAATTTTTTTCACTTTCTTACAGATTAAGTCAATGTGTTGACAAGACTAGAACAATAATTTTTATATATTTTCTGTATATATCAGCAGTACTCAGCTGTCATTTGAACTGGATGCAAATTGTCTTCCATTTAAATTCTCACTTTTAAAATAAATCTGCAGCAGAATTGCACACAAATTCGAATTGGTAAGAGATTTATATCTCCTATTATTAACACAAAGTGCTTTACAGTACAATTCATACATTTATACTTGGGTCACTTATTAGGATATACTTTGAATCTGAATGTGACAATTTATCTGAAAATAATTATGAAAAACTGTTTTATTGCATAGTGTCAATAATGAAATGGAAAAATTATTGACTTTTCTCTTATCTAGTCTTATTTCGGCTCATGTATTAGGAATCTCTGAAAATATGGTCTTTTGATTTAGATGACCAACATTTCACAACTAGATTAGTAAAACTGATAAGAATGCTCTTGGCATGTTTTCTCCAAAGAAAAAAGGAAACCTGATATTTCCATATATATTAAAAAATGTTTTTGGGAAACTGACAGTTCTGACATATATCAAAAGAATATTCATATGCCTTTATGCTGGAAAGCCCGTTAAATACAAATCTATAATTCATAAAAGGGCACCAGTTTGTTTATACGCTTCCTCATTGGCTTTCTGTAGGCTATGAAATAAAAAACAGTGATATTATCTGTGTTATCTAGATAGTGAGATCAGGGTCCTGCTGAGGTTAATCAGTGTGTGCAATCAGACTCTATTGAGCATGATTCTTAGCTGACAGTTTGGCTTCCAGAGAGATTACAATAAAGTTCTGCAGGAGCAACAGGGCAGTTTATTGACTATCAAAGAAATATCTGCATGTTCATTTAAATTTTTGCATTTGAACAGCTTCACTAAATCAACAGAGGGTGTATTCATGTTTAAGAAATTAAGTACAGGTGTAAATATCTGCAGAATCTATGTCCACATGCTTCACATATTTTGTCATTTCAGATAGTCACATTTTCCTGTTATTCAGGATAACCAAGAATGGATGATATTCATAAAAATGTCACAACTTGAATAATTTTAGGAGCATTAAAAACCTTTTATAACATACAGATTATCTTTAAACATATCAAGTGTTCATGGATCTCCCATGGATCTTTACTGTAACTAAAACATGGATAACCAAATGTTGTCAAAAAAAAAATGTCTTTTAGATTGAGAATATGAATTCTGGGTTAAAACCCCATGAGGATTACATTCAGATTTAGTAATGGAAACACTGTCAGATCTTTAGCAACAGCCGTGCTTTCAGGCACAGCAATAATACTAGCAACAGTTGTTTGCAGATGTTCTTGTCATTTTAATCATCCAGTTAACAGAATTAGCAATGATCCACCATTGTCTTTAGTATTCTGTCCGCAAACTATTACAATAAGAAAAGATGGAGTCATAACAGCTTAATAGAAAAACATTAAATCTTTTTCAAATTTATCACTTACAGTATTTAAATGTGGAGTGCTGGTAAAACTAATAAAACTTTTATTTAAGGAACATTTCCCTTATATTTTTTTACTGCAATTTCCATCTAAAACAAAGACTACTTGCCTTCTGTAACTGTTACTGCTAGCTACCCTTGCACAATAATACCCCAGCACATAATACCAGGTTAGCTATTATATTGCAGTCATTGCCTTTAGTGCTCTTGATTACATATCAAGCATATGTTAAAAGCCTTGTTGAGATGCAAAAGGAATGAAAATAGTGTCCACAGAGTTAAAGAACAAACAAAAATGTATTTTTGCAAACTCCGATTTTGTTTTGCCAGAAGTCTACTCTGCACCTTTGTCTAAAAATTTTGTAGCAAACTTTGGTCTAGACAGGCTCAGGTACCAAAGGATTCAGCTGCAAGAGCTATGAAAGGCACACATAAGGTGCTGCTGAGCACAGGAAGCCCCAGTCATGGCTAAATTGCTGTTTGTCCCCAGGCAAGCTGGTTTTAAAACAGTTGGCATGTTTACATGTGGTACAGTCAAGACACTAGACTGAAACACAAACACATTAAAGATGTGCTCTAAGTGAACAGAGAGATAATATAGCTGAGAATCTGGGCCATGTTTCCTGATTCAAGCAATTTTCCTAAATACTTACTACCATTAACAGAGTCCTGCAGTCCAGCCAAGAATCAGATGCCCTGTTGTGTGAAGCACAGTGTAATCACAGAATAGGACTGGATGTTCCTTGAGGCAGGATTTACCTAGCTGGCTCATGGAGAGCCTGTTGTCCACCAGAACCCCTAGCTCCTTCTCCAGAGTGCTGCTTTCCAGCAGGTCAGGCCCAAGCCTTGCTGGTACATGAGTTTATTCTTCCCCAGGTGCACAACCCTGCATTTGCCTTTGCTGAATTTCAGACAGCTCTCTGTTCATCTCTCCGTTCATCTCTCCAGCCCCTCCAGGCCCTCCTGAAGGGCTGCAAAGCACTCTGGGGTATCAGCCACTCCTCCCAGCTTTGTGTCATCAGCAACCTTGTGGAGGAGACATCTGTCCCTTCATCCAAATCATTGATTGTAGTGGTGTGTCTTTCAGTCTTAGTTGATAAATGCATGTTGTTAATGGTTTGTTCCTTGTACCACCTAAGTTCTTTCCTGTGTGGTAGTTACATGTCAATCTTGTGTTATGTAACCCCCGGGTCCTCTCACTCACATCGGAGCCTCTCCCCGTGTCTGGAAAGTTCCAGGGAGAGCATCCTGTGGTTGGCCAGGATCCGAGAAGCTCCCTCCTTCTCCCCAGGGATTGGTCCCTTGGGAAGTCCCTCATCCCCAGAGCCACCCCCTTTTGTATCCCTATTGGTTCCTTCCCTAACCCTTCCCCTTGTTCCTCCCCCCAATATAAGCTGTTGTCACAGGGCAGTCTGTGTTTTGCAGTGGCAGACTCCCTGTGGTGGGGCTGGTTCCTGTGGGGCTCCAATAAACTCAGTGGCAGACCCTCTGCAGAATCCTCCTTTCTTCCCTCCTCTTGGTTAACCAAGAATCCACAGGATCGGAAAGGTGTTTCCGCACACAGAACTCTACCTAGCTTGTCGCTGGGGCCAGGGCTGGCCGAGGCAGGTGACAACAACACCACAACAATTGATGAGTAAGTTAAACAGTACCGGGTCCAGTATTGATCGTGGGGGTGGCCATTAGTGACAGGCCCCTCTTTGTTCATGATCATATCTTGATCATGACCCCCTGGGGACTCCCATTCAGTCAGTTCTCGTCCATCTAACTGTCCACTCATCCTGTCCACAGTTCCTGAGTTTGCCTGTGAAGATATTGTGAAAGATATGTTACATAATCTCCACTGTAGAGTAATAGAAGATAATATTATTTCTAGGGAAATACAAACAAAGCCATGTCTGTGCAATGCTGACCAAAAGGTAGCAGATGCAATTCAAGACAGAGCCATTGAGATCTCTCATCAACAGTTCCCTGAGATCTGTATACAATGGCAGCCAAGAAAGCCAAAAAGATATTTGGAAGACTATTGGGGCCAAGACAAATGTATAATTTTTACATTATATAAAACCAAGAAGTGCCCATATCCTGAATGGTGTGTTTCTCTGGTCTCTGCATGTCAAGGAGGATATAGCAATGCTGAAGATCAGCTGACGTACTAAAAACAATAAAGCAGCTATTTTACAAAGAGAGACTAAAGATGCTGACTCTCCAATTTGGAAAGCAGATAGACAGGAGATATGATCAAAGTTTGTAAAATTCAGGGTGTCAGTGTCTAAGATAAATACAAAATGAAGTTGACTAAATTCCTCAGTGCAAAAACAGAGAGTGCTTGATAAAAATAGTAGGAGTTCAGTTTCAAACAGGTAAAAGAATATTCCTTTAAACAGCATTTAAGAATGAAAGTCATACTACTTTTCAAAATGTATTAAATTTCTGGATTATAGAGGTTTCAAAACCAGAGGAGGTTTTGAAAGCAGATAGCATCAGAAGGTTTGGAAAGGTAGAAAAAAATCTTGAGCAGCAAATCCATAAACAAATACAGGTAAGCAATAGTAAGGAATGTATCCTGTTCCATCTGTAACATGACAGGTCTGGGTGCCAGAACGCCTATATGGAGAACAGATCGCAGGAAGTGGTGCAGCTGGTGCTCTTCCTAAATAGCTTATCTTTTTGCTACTACTTTTTTTCCATTTCTGGAACGACTGCAATTAATAGAACATAATGCACAGACTATTCAGAGCTAGCTTCCAGTACCAGCCCCAAAAACACAGTTCTCAAACCAAGGACTATCAGATACTAAACTGTTAGTAGCAGAATTGAAGACTAGATTGATTGAATGGATATTTTTGGTATTCTTAGACAAAATTAAAGCCATAATTTGAAAACCTCTTAACTAAGCCATTTCTAAGGCTCCCAATCTTCTGTACCATATCCTGTAAGAGTACTGTTCTATTTTCCACAGTACTTCCATATTTATATTCATCAGTCCCCTGTCTTGAAGCAACAGTGTTTGTTTACACTGTAGCTTCTGTAGGTTGCATACAAATCCTTTGTCTTTCCTCCAGTCCAAAACCCAACATTTAATCACCTCCTTTTTTCTCTGAAAGTCCTTGGGTTTTCCTTTAGAAAAACTGTAACAACAAAAATCAGACAGCATCTTCAAACTTCCCCAAGTGAAACCATCCTGCTTCTAATAACTTTCCTAGTTGTCTTATTCAGAACCTCCTTCGGAATAACAATAGTCCCTTCACTTATGGAATATATCATCATACTGCAGCCATTCTGGGGTAAAAATTAACAACAGCTAGATGAGAAGATTAAACCCTTCATTTCCAAACTTGTCTCAAATTGGTGTGCTCCAAACAGAATGCATCAACAAACATCCATGCCGCAAACACTACTGGGAATGCAGGGAAAGTTGTAGCTACACACAAACACAAGTTGATTCAGGTATTCTGCTGTGTTCTGTGCAGCAGACTAGCTTGGGATTTGTACTATACATAAAAGAACACATGCAGTGCAACACAAATATCCAACAGAAGCTGGAACTGTCCGATTAAACAACATCTTGTTTATACAAGAACTAATATATCTTAATTTCTCCTGGCTGGAAACCTTGCAGTGACATTGTGTAGGAACATACTGCCCTTGTATAAAGCAGTGATTTGTAGCTTCTCATCCCATGGGGTAATAATACTTACCTCAGACATTCCTTTTCATTAGGCTCTGCTAGAATTATCCTAATGTACCATTGTGGGAATAAGATTTTCTTTGGCGTTTGGCTGTAAATTTGGAAGGCTGACATAATAAAATTATGACTATGCATCTTCATTTTACCACTGGATTCCAACTGAAGCTCTGCATGGTTAAAATTGTGAACAAGATGCAGTTGCAGCTGTATATATAAACTCTCTGACTTAGTTGAGAGTTCTCATGTACTTATAACCTTTTATGAAGTACAACTTCAGCCTAGTAGAAAAGTCAACTATCTGAAGCTTTGAACTTTTGAAAAGAATCTGTAATCTCTTTATGTTGCTATACACTTGATCTAATTGAGTGTTTACAAAGGAAAAATACAGATCCAACATTATACTGGAACAAAATCTGTGATTTTTCTATTCCCCCCAGAAGGGACAATAAAACCAGAAATTCTTTACACTTTCATACCCTGTCAGGAGACCTATGGGCAAGTGCACTCAAATTAGCCTGAACACAGGCAAAAGTTGAATTATATGAACTCTCCTTGGCCAACTGTCAAAAGTATGTTATATACTTACACAAAATATTTTTCTTTCTTTCGTTTATTTTTTTTTCCTTTGGTACAGCAACTCAGGCAGTCCACCACGACTTTAGTATTTTAAATATATGTTCTGAAACTGGGTGGGGATTCTCTGTATATTAGGAAGTTAGAGAAACCATGTTGAATGCCATTTACACTGGTTCTCCACTTCTTTTAGTAGAAAAACACAAAAAGACAGTCTCCTTAAAAAGAGAATACTTTATCAAAGAACTGTGTATAAACCTGATTTTGTTCCATTTTCTAGAATTCTTCTTTGTCCCAACTTCCTTTCTGAGCTGAAGCAAGTAGTACCCATCAAAAGTGATAGCTTATCTGAAGATTAGTTTACCCTCCCTGTCAATATTATTACAATAGTTCTTTGAAGTGCTTTAACCTCACGGTTAAATTAAGAAGTTCACCTGACCTCAGAAAAAAAACTCAATAAAATAGCTCAAACAAACTAGAAATTTGGAGTTCGTGCTCTTCAAAACCAACACACTGGGAAACTCCAACAAAATGTCGGTAAGCTCAGTGAGGTTCTGTACTCAGTTCTCCCTGTGAGGATCTTGCACACTGCATACTATGCATTGCCTGAGTTAGTTCTTTATCTTCAGCATCCTACTGCAAAAAATTAAAGAGAAAATAAAACCTTCCAAAAATTAATAAAAGCTATTTATATGTGTGTTATAATGATAACGAGTTGCTTAATTTCTTTTTACCTAAATAAGTTTAAATACCTCCATAAAAATAAGCATTTTTTCATTACTCTAACATCACTTGACTTGGCAGGTTACTATTATTGCCTGCAAAATCCAAATATTCTTACTCCAAGCCAAATCACTGCCATTTAATTAATAGACAGAAACTTTGTTTCACCAGATAGACTTTATATAAAATACGATTTCCCAGGGCTTTGTTTTATATCTCATGGAAATACAAAATGTGCCGTGCACTGCGGTGACCGGCGTCTGCCTTGCACGGCCAGCCCTGGGACGCCGCCCCAAACCGATGGTTCGTTCCCACACCGAGGGCGCGTGTGTGGCAGTGGAGAGAACAGTAAAAAAGGAGGGACTCTCTTCGGAGTAAACACAGACCAGAGTTTATTGGGCAGAGCCCTCACCTCGGCTGGTGCCTCCGGAGAGAGACACCCAGCACAGGGTGACAGCTCCTTTTAACAGTGGGTGGGACTCAGGGATGGGTTACACAAGGGACCAATGGAAAGGGACAGGGGAGTGGCTGATAACTTAGTCGACATACACAATATCAAACCAAAGGGGAGTGGGAGGGGGAAGGCTGGATCCTGACCAACCACTCGATGCCTCTCCCAGAACCTTCCAGGCTCTGGGAGGGGCCCCGGGATGAGGGACAGGACTAGGAGGGATACATTACAGAAGATTGGCAACCAAGGAGGGTAACCAATCACAGGGCAGTTGCTGGGGAAAAGGCATGGGGGAGGGTTACATACAACATGGGGTATAGGAGAACAAAATGGAGTTCAAGGGAACAAAATGGAGTACGTGAAACAGAACAGTACATGAAACTTAAAAACACACCACCACAGTGCACTTTAATTCAAATCCAATCCTTGGCTTACAAAACATATCACTGTTTAACAATGAGTAATGTGATGGAAAAGATAAAATAATGTTCTCTAACCAATATCAGTAAATCACCATATAAGGAAGTAGCGATATATGAATCGTCCCTTAATCTTACAGAAAACTACGACTTGATAGAGAAGGATTACATGACACAAACACATCATCTGACATTTACTTCTGATTTATCATAAAATATTTGCCCCTCTTATACAGTTAAGAGTTCAACCAACCTGGAGATAAAAAGAAAGGAGGGAAATGAGAGTAGTTCCCTTACTCTAATATTCAACACAGACATCAAGAGCAGAACATCTTTTGAACAGTTTAATTTAAACATGTTAGGGTATTGATAAGTGTTGCTGCTTATCTATAGATTTATCAGATGTTCACAAAATATTTAACTCCTAAGTGAAGAATAATAAATCAGTTAAATATTTTTCTAAAAATCCCAGTAAAACTACAGATCATTATTTTGAAAAAAAAAATACAACGGCAAACAAAACTAGAACAAAACCAAACCAAACTAAAAAAAAATAGCATTTCAGATAGCTACCCCACAGAAATTTTGCATACTATCCCTACCCTTCATTTTCAGACAATTGATAAAAAATTTTACTTCAAATTTTCCATGCACTTGAACCATTTTTAGTTTACAACTGTTCTCTATCGCCTCCTTGATTAATTTAGCAGCTAGCAGTTTTTATGGCAGCTATCGTAAAAGATCCTGTTATTCTTGTTATTCTGCTTGCAGGTATGAATAAGGAAATTAAGATGAAGTTGTATGTAAAATAACCATTATTAGGCGTAACTCCTCACCTTACAATGGACTGTCATTCTTAGATAAAACCATTGCTTCCAGTAACCTTATGTGGAAGGAGGGAGAAAGAAATACTTAACCATGAAGAAAAATGTAACTTTTAGTCACCAAAAAAAATGTAAACTGAAGGTGATTCTACATGCACTGTAGAAAATTACAGGATATAAAACTGCTTGCATGATTTATCAATATGCCAAGGAGAATGTGGAAAAAAGCTTTCAATCTTGTGCATTCTCCATTAAATAATCATTTAAGTTGTGAAAAATTGTGAATCATCTCTTCTGTGTTTCCAGCATGGCAGAAAATAATTCAACCCTAAATTTAGGTGGTTTATCTGAAGAGTACTTTTGAAAATGATTACCCAGATTTATAAACAAGTAACACAGATGAAGAATTTCTTTATTGACATAAATAATTTTCACCTTTTAAATCCTGTTTATGTATTTGTCCAAATTCAAACTGTTGCGCTTTTCCAGAATATTAATAACTGTTCTTGTTATTACTTAGAAAGGCAAAGAAAAATATTTCAGTGTTAAAGTATATTATTTTTAAATCCAGGAAGTCAGAAATACATCATTGTGGACTTCACATTGCTCAAATATTAGTCAGTGAATGTCAGAACTCCTGTTGATCAAGAAAACAGGAAGAAATTCCTTTAAACATATTCTCAGTTAAAAGTGTCTACCTATGTATATGTATTTGTTTCTATTTTAAAATAGAGTAAAAAAGCAATAAAGAGCACAGAACAGAACATCTACTAACCCCACCAGGGTGTGTGTGCTGCACCTTATCCTGCCCTTGGCTGTGGAACTGGGCTGAATATTCCCAGCAGTGTCAGGTGGATTAACAGGCAGCTTATTGTGAAGGACAGGACATACCAACTGGGTTGACCCTTAGTGAATCTCAGAGTGGAACAGTTTGTTATATCTCTTATATAGTATCTAAGGCCTCTGCAATCCCTACTGTAAGCTCCTCATGTGAGTGTCTGTTGTTCTATATATCACATCTGGAACAAAGAAAACTCTTTACTGTTGGCTCTTGGGCACTACTGTAATATGAATAATAGGGATACCACACTACAAATGAGGTAACATCTGTGCTGGGGAGGCATTTAATGCCTGTGGAAGTAAAGTGAGGGCCACATTATCTATGACAATCTTTTCAGTGAAGCCAGTTTTAGAAACTGCATTTTTTAATGTGGAATATACACCTGTTGTGATGGAATGAGGGCACTGCCAAGGCAGGAATAACACAGAATCAAGTACAATAGCACTACACCAAGTACTCTGTGCCAGCATATAAAAGCATTCAACAGTAGCTATTTAGCCGTAACCACAGTGACACCAAAAAGCTAGTTTGCATTTTCCATAACTGTGTGCCAAAAAAACATGGTCACCTTTAAAGAAATCAATTGCAACTCTGTAAGAACTCTCCTACACAGAGCATGTGAAACCCAGCTGCAGAGTCAACCATTATAAGGGATTCTGCTTGCAGCTGCAGCTAGAATTACATTAAATCCCACTAACACATTTGGGGAATGAAAAAGAGCATTTTCATTGTAAATTAATGCTAATTTTCTATTCTCAATGCATCCAAAATGTCCATGACAGTCGAAGAAGCAGTCAGTGAGACCTAGCTACAATGACAGGTAGGTGTTAAGGCGCTTTGAACACTTCCAAGAGAAAGAGACCTGCCCTGTCACTCTGCCTATAAATGTAATTTTTAACTTGTGTGTTCCAAATGTGGGAAGACTGCTCCATGCTATTAACTGAATTTAAGAAATAGGCACAATTAACCAGGGCTGAGCCACAACAATTATAGAAACATTAGAAGAAAAACTTGAAAACTTGCTTCCTGCAGTGTGGGTTGACAATGACCAGTACCTGCCAACTGCCCACCCAGATGCACCTTCACCCTTCTTCACCAAAAGCATAGGGAAAGAAAACATGATGAAAAAGCTCAAGGATTAAAACTAGGATAAAGACTAGGGGAAAACTAATTTGTTGTCAATCAAAACAGATACGTGTAGCAAGAAACAAAAATAAAAATTAAAACAATACCTTTCTCCCACCTGATTTCACACCTCCATTCCTTATTCTTCAACATCTTCCCATCCTAAGTGGTGCAGGGGGACAAGGAATGAGGCAGTCCTTAAAGCTCTTACTTGCTATTTCTTCCATCTTACACTTTTCCTCTACTCCAGTGTGGGACCAGCCATGAGCTACAGTTCTTCAGGATAAACCTGCTCCACAAACATCTCTCCATGGGCTGCAGGGAAATCTCTGCTCCAGAGCCTCAAGCTCCTCCTCTTCCTCTTCCTTCTCTGACCTTGATATGCATGACATTTTCTCATTCCTCTTTCAGAGCTGGCACACAGCTGGTTTTACCCTTTCTTAAACATATTATCACAGAGGCACCACCAGCACTGCTGATGGGCCCAGCTTTGGAGTGGCAGGTCTGTTTTGGGGCTGGCTCTAATCTTCTCAGGGCAACCCCATCCTCTCCTCACATAGGCTGTCCCACAGCTCCCACTGCGAGTGCCTGGGCAGTGACACCAGTGCTCTCCCCTGTGGAAAATTACCAGTTAGGGGCCCTTGGTTTTATCATATTGCTCACACCAAGAATGCTCTTAGTACAACTCTCATTCTACTGTTCACTAGTTAAGTGATAATTTTTCACTGTTCTTAAAATCAGTGTGATTTCAAATTTCATGGATGCAAACCACAACTCAAGAGCACAGCTAAAATTCAGTGCATTGTGGCGGTGTCCACTTGTCCAAGCATGGCTAGCCTCGCCACCGCTGCAAGCCAGTGGGACTTGGCAGCTGAGGAGTGCTAGCGTGACTAAGGCGCGGAGAAGAAAGGAGGGACTCTCCAGAGGTTAGAACAAACCAGGAGTTTATTGGGTCCAGGATGGCGCCCTCACCTCATGGCCGCTGCCTCAGGAGAGACAGCTCAGCCCTCCAGACGGGCCCTTATAAAGGGAGGTGGGACTTAGGGGAGGGTTCAACAGAGAGCCAGTGAGGTGTAGCGGGGAAGTGGCTGATAACATAACAGATGGATACATTAACAAATCATGGGGAAGTGGGAGGGGGAAGCCTGGATCCTGCCCAATCACTCGATGCCTCTCCTAGAATCTTCCAAACTCAGGGAGAGGCCCCGGAGTGACGGACAGGGCCAGGGGGTTACACAACTTAAGATTGATAGTTAACTGTTGTTAAGGGATAATGAGGTAAGGGCCAATCAGGGGACTGTAGCTGGGGAAGGGTAGGGAGAAGTCAAACACAAGTAACCAAGGGGTACAGAGAACAAACCAATTTACAATTAACTTATAGCTCAACATTAAACTAAGAAAAATGCACCCCCACAGTGCATATATGAATTCATATTTACAGCCATATATAAATGACTAATATTAATAAAACAGATTTTATCTTTTTGATGAAAGACTTTGATGGCTACACTTCAAAAGCGGATTTCATAGGGGAAAAAAAAGAAGAAATCCTTAAGGAAGTGTTTAATCCAACATCATCCCCTGTAACTCTCATGGTTAAAATTTGAGGATGCTGCATTTTGGATGCAGCAGCTACTCACAATAACTCACAATGGCTTTCTGAAGAAGAGTCACGATTGACACATGCTGTCACAGATATACACATTCACAAGATACTTTTTTCCCTGAACAGTAGAATGCAACCCACTGTCTCTAAAACACCTATATCTGGCTGGCTTTCAGGACACTCAATTAGAATAGAAAGAGGTATCAGAGACCACCCAATTCATATGTTCTAACAATCAGGTTAAAAAAAAATGAACAAGAAATCAGAATAGAAAATCAACCCTATGAGGTTGGGCTAGACAGATTCCTAAAAATTACTTATAAAAAACCAGTAATATTCAAGGTCAAAAAGCATTTTCAGTTTCTATTCATGCAAGCAAATTTTTGAGGTTTTTCCAAAGCTTTTCTGCTTTAAACATATTAAAGTAAAATATTTCCACATTCACTGAACACTGTCCAGATGCTGATAACTTCATTCACGTGTGAGGTACAAACTAAAGTTCTAAAAGAGTTCCAGCAGAACTCAGAATCAGGACAAAAATGTAGCTTGAAATAAATGTGGGTACAAAAATCTAACCTACAAATCTTCTTAAGCCCTTTTTTTGTTTTCTTCTAATTTCGCTCTTTAAAAGAAAAATCCATAAGCACACTCTTCCTTTAAGTTATGATAAATGTACTGTGCTATCTCCAGAAGGGGCAGATCAGAGACTTAAAATGGTTCTATATAGAGGAGTTTATTCAAAACAGATTTTTAAATGCCTTTTTTTCTCAGAATAGCAAGTTTAAGTAGTCTTCATTTGTGTCATTCTGTATGCAAAAAGGCATGTATACAATTAATTGCTTGTAGATATATCTCTGTGAAAATTGTGGGGAAATGTATCTTAAAATAAAATACATAGAAACAGACGAGGAGAATATTTTGATTTTTTTTTCTTTAATGATGATAGCTAGTGGACTTTAGTAAGCAGCAGGTGTTTTGTTATCTTCCCTAGATAATCAGTAAATTTCTTGCATTGTGTATCTGTCAGATTTGCCATGACTCTTTCAGTGTCTGTTATTTCATATAATCTGGGGGTCTTTAGTGTAGTTTAGTCTCCTGACAGCAATTACAACTTCTTGCCATCACCTCTGTTCTTGCAGTTTCAAAAACATGGAAGTCAGACCTTTTATTGCAATACAATTCCCTTTAGAAGATTTAATATATTTTTTCTTAGAAAGGTGAGAGATTTTACTGGCAAAGTTTAGTGCATCGTTTTGGTTTGGGATTTATTTTGGTATTTTTTAATGTTGCAAAACTTCTATGAGATTCTAAGTAAAAGTATTTTTTTATTCTAGCAAAAGAAACCATGCAAGGCTAGAAGAACACCAGTGCTAAGTGCTCATACATGTTGGGGCGCTGAAAAGAAAGGGAGGAATTACAGTCCCTTCCAGGGGAGAAAAGGCTTCTCATCTTTACCTCACAACACATCCAGGTGGGAAGTGCCCAGATTCAGTCTTTCAAGACCAAGAAAGTCATGAACAACCTGCTCTAACACCAGCCCTAATCCAGGGGTGGGATTGTAGGTCACTTACAACTCAAGCCAGTCCAGGATTCAGTTTCTTGCTTCCAAAGATACTGTTCCTTCCAATTCTGAAATCTTATCCCTGACCTGCTTTGTACCATAGGTCTTTCACAATTCCCAGGCTAAGGCCACTTTTCTTCAGCCTCTTTCAGCCCAAGGTGTCTTCCACACTAATGTTACCTCCTTCACTTTCACCAGACAGGTCTATTCATTCCATCTCAAAACACTCACGTTTATTTTCATTCCATGCCAAATTGTTTCATTAACTTTAAGTTAATTCTTTTAAACTTTAATTTAATGCTGTAGTCTTCTAATTCCAAAAGGAGTTGTAGCATAAGTGTGTGTATGTGTGTGTGCAAGTGGGAATAATTGGCACTTCTAGTGGATGCAGAAAAGAGAAGGCATCAATCAGCCTTCCTACGAGAAATGACTTTCAGGTTTCACAGGAGTCAGAGTGATTATTTGCCACTCAATAGTGTCAGTATTTACACCAAAATCAAACCTGTCTTGGTAAAGCTTTGGGAGAAAGGTGATTAAATGTTTTATTGCAAAGCCAGGATCAGGAACTGACTCAGAAATTATGGAAGTGATGGGAACCTGGACTGTTGCACAGCCATTTTCCCTTACAGAATATTCCGTTAGCTTCAAGAGAGTTATAAATTGAGAGGAAAAAAAAAAAAAAAAGAAAGAAAAAAAAAAAAGACAATGTATATCAAATATTTAGTCATGTACGAGTTTCTCTTTTTTGGACCATACCTTATTATTCAACAACTGTGGTTTTCTTTGTCTTATGGAAAAGTTATAAAAGGCTTACAAAGGAGAAAGTAACAGAGTTTGAAGTATTACTGCTCAGCAAATATATTCTTCTCAATTCTGAATCCTGAGATGAAGCGTTATACAATAGATTTGTTCCTTATAATTGAAATTGAAGCATAACTATTTATTGAAAAGACACATTGTGAGGTTAATTACAATGAGATGACATCTTTTCATTGAAAAAAATCTTGTAATATATTTTTAAATATTTTGTATCTTATTTTTAAAGATTACTTACATTTTTATATGGTATCTTATTTTAAGATTTCTTTTAAAAACTATTTTTAATAACAAAGTGGTTTTATTAGGCCTGAATAAAGGGCAAAATCATTAACTATTCATAATCATATTTTAAATAGAATCAGTAAGTATAAATGTATAAAAGTATAAAGTAAACAGTTGAGAAAATGAGAAATATTTATACAAAGGCTATTTATTCCTTGTAAAAAATATTAACATGGAACTGTTCAGCATTTTTTTCTATTGTTTCAAACAATCATATCATGAGAAGAAATTTTCTAATCCATATCTAAATAATTTTGCTAAAATAAACTGCAGCACATGGCAAGGTTAGACTAACTATCCATCTGAATATTCTTAATGCTAATCATTCAACCCTATAGCATCTTATGTTTAATAATAAAATCTAAATTTATTTCTTATTTCTAGAAGTGGTTGCATCCCCGGGATCTTCAGAGGGAAAATGGACACTAAAATATCACGGTAGAAAAAAAAATCTGGAAATACACAGGAACTGTGATGCTATGTCTGATTCAATTCAGTCTGAATAATAGAGGGCTTTATTTCCAGCTTCAACATTTGCAAACATATATCTTCTGCAAATGTTTTTTTACACATTTTTCTAATAGTGATGAGTTAGTAAATGAACATGGATTAACCAAAGTAATTTTTAAAGTATTTTCTTAGATTCTTGAGTGCATTCCTAAGAGAAAAACAAATGAACTGAAGTGGTAGTGTTTTAGTCTATAATATTTGCTGATAATTTTTCAGAATACAATTTGCCACTGGCAAATTATTTCTATTACTTCTTAGATGCGTAATCAGTAGATGTACTTTTTAGATTCATTCAATTGGCGTACAATTTTTAAAATAGCAAGGAATTGTTTCTTGCATTTCATATTTTTCAAGGCGAAGATAATCTCCAAATCAGGAGTATATTAGAATATCCAAGTTTTTTGATACTCATCCTCCCAAAAACATGAGTTTTGTAAGAAGCTGTCTCACATCCAACCTTCAGTATTTTCCTTCAGTAAGTAAAAGGACTAATTCTGTTTTGTAGAAGGTTCAAATCATGAAAATTTATTTCTTTGTACCTAATTCTAATTTGTGGTTCTAACCATTCCACTGTGTTTCTCACTGAGGTGCTTTATGGCTTTGTGTGTCCTCAACAGAACAAAGATTTTCCTGGGACCATCAAACTTCACCAACTTTTGAGCTTCTCTCTTCATTTCTGACAAAAATATCTTCTTTCAATAAATTCATCTAGAAATGTTCATGATTTCTACCAAGCATTTGTCATCTCTACCCGATTCATTCATATGCAGTGGGACAGTTATTATGTTGATATTAAGTTTCCCATTTTCTTTCATTTAGGTAAACAAAATTTTTGCATGACTATTTGAATAAAGTTCTAAACAGAATTTCTTACATGCAATCTTTTGTAAATCATCTGAGTCTTTGGCATAAGGTACTGGAAAGCTCATCTTCCCTTTTTTAAATTACAGGACAAAGACATCTCAAGCTTTATCTGCTTTCAAGAGAAGGATAAAAAGTTTTTGAGATGACAAGTAGAGATATCAATTGAAAGTAAATATAATTCAAATCTTTAAAATTACTAAAACATAGTTTTAAATACCAGATAATTTTATAACTAAGGCACCTTTTTTTTTTCTTTTTTGCTGAAACAAAAGCAAGCTGAAACTACAATGGTGCTATAATTTACAACCATGGCTGGATCATTAGGCAAAAAGATTGCCTTGATGAATTCTTACAGGCAGTAAAGTAGTCCCCAATTACTCCTAGAACCTGTTTTATTCCACCTAAAGGAGTAGATTTTTTTGAATATACTGCTACTTTTTTTTTTTTTTTTCCTGAACATTAAGCATCTGGTTATGGAAACAGTTGAGACATCAGTGCCTTTCAAATGGTGAAATTGGTCATCTAGAATACATTCAGGTGAGAGGTATCTATTACAAGTGCTTGTAGAGATTAAAATCATTGTCTACTAGAGTCCATTTTTGGAATTTAATTACACAGTTGAAGAACAGACAAAATCTGGCATTTCTCAGACTACTTTTTTAAGAGCATGAATGTTCAAAACACCAAACTCATAAATGATAAAGTTGCATTTTTTTCAGGGATTTTTTTTTTAGAACAAATCTGATCTACTAAAAAGTTATATTAAGGAATTAGACCACATGCAGTGGATGTTCCCTGAATAATCCATTTTTATTCTATTAAACACTAATTTTTGAGTAAAAAATATCCCCTGAAATAAAAGGAGCAAAGTTCATCAGTAAAACTATTTTTCATTTCATCAAAAATTCAAACCTTCCATTATAAACTGATTTTTGCTATATCATGTGGTACTGTTAGAGGATTTTCTTGGAATAGAATCACTGAATTAGGTGCAGTCCTTTGTATTCTTGGAAAAGCCTGATAACTTGGTGCAGCCACAAAATTATAAATGCTTGTAAGACGTAAATAATAGGCATATTTTATTTCTGCACAAATACTTCTAGCTGAAATAAAATTTACTTCTTTCTACGTGGCTTGACTCAAAGCAAATAATTTTCTCTTCACTCAGATGTATGTATAGTCCTCATGATTTATTCCCATGCTTGACTAGCACCTTTTTCTAATCTCTTAAGATCTGTTAAAATACCTGAGTATTAGTTTGTTCCCCTAAGAACTCTGTATAAAGGGATGAACAGACAAGAAATGGAAAAACCTTGGCAGAAACTGTTTATCTTAATCCTCCAGCTCTCACACAGGGAACTGTGTATACCCCAAAGTGTGCATGCAACCAAAGGCCAAATGCTCAGGCAGAAGGCAGCTTCGAGTTAAAACAAGATTTGTAGGATCACATTTCCTACCTCACAGGAAAACAATAGTGCTTTCTTCCCATTTACACCTTCATGAACTTCTTAAACCATGTAAGACTCAAGGCCTTGGATCCAGCTGCTCCTACCAAGCAAGAACAATCTGGCTGATGTTGTGCTGACAGAGAACAAAAGGTGCTCAGTATACAGAGAAAAAGTGCAGGCAAAGGACCATCACAGACAAACCTGGGCTTCCCAACAGCCTTCAAGTTCAGAGTTCCTACAGTGCCTGTAATTGTTTTCCAGCAGAACAAACCTTTTGCTTTTTGAAGAAATTAAAGGGAGACAAGCATTCCAGGGGAAAATTTGCAGAGATAGTTTCTACTTTACATTTTTCTTTCAATTTTTCTTTACCCTAGGGAAGAGCTGTCCCCATATTTCCCATACACCTCAGACCTGAAAGAAAGTAATCACTAATGTTGTTGTCCATATTGATTTTTTTCATTATCATAAGGGAAAATTTTAGTAGTGCATGATACATTTCAAGTTATGCAATTATAATACATATAACCTTCCTAAATCCATTACATCTTCCAGTGTGCTGCTTAGATAATCTAAGATGAGTGCATTTAGTCATTTTAGGTATATTCACTATTATTTGAAATCACAGAAATTGCACAACTGTAGTCAATTTTAAAACTGAAAAAATTGAGCAACTATTTATTAATGCTAAAGTTTATTGTGGAATTTTATTCACTGCAGTGCTAAGAAGAGTGGGAATAAATGACACAGCACAAACAGAATGAATATTGCAAAACAGATTTTCAACAAGTCTCTGTCTAGCTTTAATTTCTGCCATAACAATCATAGAATTCACAACTAGTATGAAGATTTTTCAATAACAGAATCCCTCTTGTGCATAAAATAACTCTTTAATGTAGCTTTTACTCAACAACATTGCTATATATTTAAGGATGGATGAATCATCGCATTGCTGCTCATTGTTTGGAATAATTTTTTTGGTCATAGTCCAAGTTGCATGTCAGATAATACATCACGAAAATTCTCATTCTAATATTCCTGCAAAAGCTGCATTAGGTTTTAGTTCAAATGAAATCAAATGGATTTACCTGGACTAGTTCCAATAGTGCTTTTGCATTTGTCTGATCTTAAGTTTGTGCAAAAGCTAGACAAGTTAGCCTTTAATTTGCTTCAGATAATCGTAGTCAATTCATCTGTAAGTACCAGCAATCCCACAGGAGGTGGTTGTCATTCTTAAGACCTCAGAGAAAAGGACAAATGGAATATGAAAGGAATGTGTAATGCAATGTTTAATGCTCTGACTTACAACAAAAGAAGAAAGAATCAAAGTTTTTGTTCCCAAAATCTCTGCTCTAACCAGAAGCTGTGTGAGGTAAGAAACACCCACATACTTTGGTACAAGCATAGCACATCTTAATGGGATATAGAGATGTCCTGAAACAAATAAAAAGGAGAGAATTACAGACCAACAACCAGACCAGTACATTGAGTCCCACTACTGAGCAAATTCAAGCTGAAATAAATGTTTTCCTATCAAGCTTTCTAAAGCAACAGTTCTTTAATAAGCAATAACATCCTTCTGAATACTAGTAACATAGGAGTCAGGCTCATGGTTTATCAACAATCCAACAGTGCCATCTATCAGATTTCATTAGCATTCTATCTTTCCGTATGGCAACGTGTTATTTTTTAATGCTAAACAATTTCCAGATTTGAACTACAAAAAAATGTACAAAAGACTAAACATTTCATTTATATAATAAATCAATGCGTGCAGAGTTCTAGGTAATCATAAAGCTATCGGTGGAGGATGGGAAGGAAAAAAGGAAAGCTTATCTTTTAAAAATGTTACAACTATTTACTAGATAGCAATTGGTAACATTCTTTTTCAGCAAATTGGTTATCCTTTCTTCTCATCAACTGATTTTCTGGAGTTGGAAGCTTGAAATACTCTCTGAAACTTATCACCTAACAGGCTTACAAATATAGTCTGTGCCATCTAAAATAATGAAATAAGACACAGCTCAGTGAGCAAAAATTTTTAAAGTTAGTATTTGAAAAATTACCATCACCAAAAAACGTGTTTTCTTCTCCTGAAAAGTCAGCAGGCAGGATAAATAAAAAGCTGTCCTATAAAATTCCCAAAACTCATGTTGAATGCAATCAGAACTTCAGAAGTACAAGACTGCTACGTTGTACCTGACTTTCAGTTTAACATGAAAGTTTTATTTTCTTCT
This sequence comes from Trochalopteron elliotii, assembly GCA_024734555.1. Taxonomy (NCBI): domain Eukaryota; kingdom Metazoa; phylum Chordata; class Aves; order Passeriformes; family Leiothrichidae; genus Trochalopteron; species Trochalopteron elliotii. The sequence continues at coordinate 4,844,341 of JANPWX010000078.1, read as the reverse complement.
TCCTTCAGTGAATTAAACTGCTTTGTGCAGACAATTCAAATAAAGGAAATGTTCATGTGAGTCAGAGGACAGACAATACTCTCAAGATAGAAGATTCAGGTAGGAAAAAATAGAGGTCATCTGTACAATTAAATAAAACTGTGACTTCTTAAGATACATCAGGGAAAATAGCAATGGTATTTTTCAGAATTCAAGTGGAACTGCTTTCTATTAAACCAGACTCAGAACAGACTTGTTGTCACTGGTTAGCAATAAACATGAAAGAATATAAAAATCACCTGTTCAATAAGCACATAAGTTCTCTGGTGCTCAAGGGAAATGTGAGTAGATTCCCCTCGTCTACGCTGTATCTACGGAACTTGCAATTAATTGTAACTGTACAGTAACTGTCCCAGACCAGTGAGCAGTACAGGTCTGTCACAGACCGATACGCAGATTTAGGTCATTCTGTAACAAAATTAGAATGTTTCTGGTCTTGACATTATGTGATAAGTTTTAGTCCAGACCGTAGCTATCTGTGAGAAAACCAGATTAAATATTACTTGACAAATTCTATGAAATTCATTACATAAATTATTCAGTAATATTTTTCTTACTTTCACCAAATCTAAAGAAATAGTAGGACAATTAGTAAATTATTCAGATATACATCATTCTCTCTTCCAGAACACTGGCTTTGAAACATTCTATAATGTATGTGGAATATGATATTCTTTATGCAAAATAGACAAAGTTATTTATTAATTCAACCAACATCTGAAATTTTTGATTATTTGTATCTGTTTAATTGATGATATTATACAGCAGATTCCTGCATCTCAAAATGTCAAGATTATCATAACAGAAATCCTTTTTCTTACAATGAATAGGAAAATTAATTCAATTATTACCTCTTAAATAATTAATTGTGTCTTCTGTTCTTTGCTGAACAACTCCAATAGGAAGATTTGTCTTGAATAGCATGCTGGCTGGCCTTGACTTGGACACCTAATTTTATGACATCTAAACTTGGGTGAGACAAATTTCATCAGATACTTTGAAATCACTGAACTGCTCAAACTTACAGTTAAATCTATGGTTTTCATTATGAATAATCCAATAATATTTTTTAAATCCACATAAAGTGAGGTTTTCAAAAGCCTACAGTATTAGCCTAACCCTGCCCCCATTGAAGTCAAAGGAAGTTTTAACACTGACTTGAAGGGAGTGCTAAAGAAGCAGAAGAGGGGTGATCAGAAGTATTTGATATGGAAAACTTGGCAGCATCAGCTCAGGATTAAGTGCCTTAAAAAGGCTTACCCCCAACTTAAATATGTTCCTAACTATTTCCATGCATTTATGAAGTATGAAAGTGAGTTTCATAAACAAAACTACTGTGGATCCATACATTTACTTGAAGCTATTTGAGGGAGGCATAAGCTAAATAAGAATTCAGTGTTTTCTTTTTCCCCAAGAGCAATGCCAGTTCAAAAAACTGTTTGTTAGAACAAGTCTTAAAACCTCCCTCAGCATTATGTTTCACTGCCTTTGCTGATATTAGAGCTTAAATCTTGTAGACCTAATTCAGGCAATAGATGTGCTGTAACGACAGTTTAACATCACCCTGAGCCTGTATTTAGAGTAGAGAGGACTATATCAATTGCCTCTTGTGCAGATTATTTCTTCTGATTAAAGAGTAGTGTATCTGAGAGGAAGGACAAGGTCACAGAAGTTGTTTTAGATCCAACTACATTTTGATCAGAAACATTTTCTGCTTTATCTAGAAATATTTATGATTTCTACCATATTTTTTTTCATCTCTACCCTATTCTATCATATGACATTCTATTATAATGAGCATGAATTCTGTCATCCTAGGGGAGTAATGGAGACCACAACATGGGCATTGAACCCTTACAATTCCTCTATGCAAATTTAGCATAATGGTCATGTATCTAGCTGCAATATACAGCAATAAATTGACCTGTGTTAGCTGTCTTCAGAAAACAAACAAAACAAAATTAAAAAAAAAAAAATCCTAAACAGTTCTGCAGCAGCAATTGATAAAAAGAGAGTACTATTTTAAATGAGCTAAATGAAAAATTCCTCTGGAAATGCAAATATAAAACAACTACAGTTCTAGCAGCAGTGTAGCAGTCCTCTGTTTATAACCAAACACATTGATATTCAATAAACAGTGCTGCATAAATTTCATCTCCCTGTGGGGAAAATTTAAACTTATTTTATTATTCCGTTGGAATATTTTAAATGAGAAAAAAATGAAGATAAACTGCAGTTGACCCTAGGCATTACAAATGCCATTAAGGCTCCCGCTCTGTTAGGCCCATCTGTTGCTTTTCAGGCCAGCTATTCATTAACCTTATTAGCACCAGCCCCCATAGCCTTGAGTTGACATTTCCCTGGTTAATATGGAAAGCCCATTTCCTAGCACACATGAACAGGCTGATTAAAGAATTTGTATGAATTTTCTAGTAGATGCAGTAGGATACGGAAATAACAGATCTTTTATTTTCCAAATCCAATACAAAATTCCCTTCTGCAGGCTTCTAGGGGACTGCAGTGTTCTAATATATTAATATGTAGCTTTGCACAGTTACTGTCCTAATCAAATCAGCAGAAAATCAGTCTTCTTGGCATCAGTAATAATCTCTATCTGTTGCAGCAATATAAATCCAACTGGTATAGCATCAGATTTTGTACTAGATTTACTGATGAGCCAAAAAAACAACAGCAAATATATTCATTCCACTGATACACCCAGCAGCTTAAATTGATGTGAATACATAAACTGTTTATCATGTTTAACCCATTGATATGAAGTCACAGTAAGGTGAATTGTTTAGTATTTAATCCCAGTGCCTCTTCACGCTGGGCGTTCTTGCAATTTTTTTATTCCCACAGAGAATATTGTGAGCGTTTAAATTTGCAGAATAAGTTTAAAAGAAATGTTTTTCTGTCTCCATTTTGGATTAAGTATTGCAAGCATAAACGAAATTCTGTATATTTCTAAACCTGCACAAAATAAAACAAACATTTCAGAAAGTAAACAATAATAATTCCTCTCACATCATAGATTTGGTGCCAACAGCTGACAATTTCACACATTAAAAGGAAGTAATGAACTTTTTTTGTCAAGAGTTTTTTTTCAATTTTTTTTCAGTAAAGTCTAAGAGTGAAATTAAATAAACTAATGGGTTAAACTAGACAGGGAGAGTACAGCAGCCTTTCTCGGCATCCCTTTGGCACTTCTGATTCTTCTTGTATCTGTAGCAATTGAAGGCAATTTCCAGATAATTTTTTTCCCATAAGTGGAATGCCAAGATAATTTATAGAGATGCCCTATTCTTCCTGACCAATTTATTTAGTTAGGAGTAAGCCTTTAAAGATTTTAAGGCTAGAATTAAGACTGTCCTTCTTAAAAACGTCCAATTCAGCAATTCAGCAATTCAATTAATTAAAAATAAGATCTGACCTACAGAAACAACTACAATTACTACAGATAGAAAGTACTGGAAAACATACAGCTGCCCAAATCTCTTTTAGTGCAAGGATCTATTCATCAGGTATTCTCCCTCTGTTAATCATTGTCTGTCCTTTCTTGTGAAGTTATCTGTCTCAACCATACCTGTTCTAAGCCTCTGTAAGACATAGCCTTTCTTTTCACATCTGAGTCTTTTCCAACTACCAGCAACCCAGCACTAGATGATAGGTAAAACAAAAATAATAAGTCATAAATGGTTCTGGTCTTAATCAGAAGGTAGTGAAATCTAATCCTAAGACTTGCAGAAAGTTTGTGTGGTTTTGGAGAATAGGGAGTCTACTGAGGGTCTTGCATAATGGTGTGTCACTGATAATGTTACCTACTCCTCCTCACGTTGTCATCACTGGGATAATCTCCTTCAGCTCAATGTCTTGATTTATGCCCACCTGAGGACTGAGACTGCATCTTTATTCCCTCAAAGAAATCCTGATATTTACAAGTGTCAAGTAACCAAAATTTCTTTGGAGCTATTTAAAAGAAGCAGCCAATACAAAGATGGAAAAGCAGCTTCTGTTGGAATTTCTGCCAAAAATGGATAAATCTGAAAGATGCAGTTCAAGCCATATAAGCACCTCAATGTTTGGAGGCCTATCTGAAAGTTTTTGACTAAAAATCTGAATGGTTTACAGCTGCTTAATTTAGCTGGGAAAATCAGGAAAATAATCTGTTTCTTGAGGAATGTTTAATAGATACAGCTGAGGACACAAAGATAATAATAAAGTAAAAGGTCTGAAAAAAAGAAGAAAAATAAATAAATTCTTCAGACCTCAGAAACAAATTTGACCCAGGAAACAGGTTAAGAAATGGATTGACTCATTCATACATTTTATTTATGTCATCACTTGTAGCTGTTCATATTACTTTAGTTTTTCATATTGAAAAAACCCACCAACCCTATAGCATGTTAAGAACTGCTTAGCATTTCAGTGAGACACAGAGGGGGATGAAAAGAACAGTTGTGTCTGTTCCTCTGTCTTCATTCCTCTGCAGCGTGCTGAGCAACAAGCTGAAGCTCTGTAACACAAAAAACTTTCCTAGTTCTGGTGCAACAGATGTTTTCACAAATGCTTTGACTCCCAGAGAAGGAAGGCTGGAGAAAACTACATAAGCTTCCTCATCCTAGCAGAACAGCACACTACCCGGCAATCATGAAGCAGCTTTTATGTGAGATTTCATATGAAAATATAAAGTATCAAAAAAAGAAGTTTCACACCTAGGAAGCTACTGTCTTTTTTTCCATGTAATTACTCCATTTTCTCCTGCATATGCAGCTCTTCCAGCTTCTGTGGCTGTGACTGTACATTTATCAATTTTCTGGCTTAAAATTTGTGCTTTGCCTTAACTTGCATAGTGCTACCCCACAATTCAGTTCCTAATTCAAAACAAGGTTTCCTTTACAAAGTCCTGTATATACAGAAGAAAAGGCTCTGTGCCTTATCCCTTATAACTGGAAAAAGATAAAATGTATAAAGTGAGAAAAATAGATACAATTATTCCTGATTTTAGATAAAATTTTCTTCTTTCTTTTCTGCAGTCCTTTGTTCCCCACCACAATAAGGCCAAGCCCAAAATTCTGAACAAGCAATTCTATTTACTGCTATTAAGAATTACCCAAATAAGTAATAAAGAATATATTTCATGGCATTTTTTTCCTAGACAACGAGAATAATAAATAATCTGCTAATTTCTTTCAGCAAATGAAAGAAAAACAGAGATCATTATTCCATTTCAAAACAATTGTTCACAGAGTTTTGGTTCTACTGGAATGTAGGTATTTTCCTTAGGGTATTTGAATATCTAATCCAGCAGAATTTAATACATATTTCTTAAATAATCTATTTCAATGCATATTACTCAAATACCAAAAAATCTTGTTCTGTCTAGGAAAAGAGGGCATGTCTCAGTCTTACAGGAATTGAAGAGATGGACTGTCAGGGTTTTAAATGTGCAGGTAGCAGGTGAGGTAGTAACTGCTGATAGCAAAAAAAGCAACCCAATAACAACTGTAAAGCCCTCCTTGTGAGATAAGTTATGTAAATTGAAGAATGCCCTTACTGGCAGCAGGTATATTATTTCAAAGAAGACAGACAACTGTGTTAATCTCCCTTCTGCTTAATCCCTGTCTCTCCACAAATCATCATGTCGACAGTTTAAACAGATTTAGATGTGACTGAAATCAAGAAAAGGAGATAGTCTCAGGATTCTGAGGCTGATGCAGGCCTCCAAGAGGTAATTTTGTTTGTGGTAGAGAGAGAACACAGGAGAGAGAGTAAATCTAACAAATCTAACAAAACAGCCTTCTGGCCCAGCCCTGAGGATCAAATCCAATTCCACCAAGATACACATTAAGCCCTGTCTATCACAGCTTTGCCCTTGAAAAGACAAATAATGATGAGATTCACCTTGTTGTGCTTGTCTCCGGAGAGAGGAGACAGAAGACATTTAAGGAATCTGCACTGTTGCTCATTTTGAATGCCTTTTATTATTTAATTCTTATTACCTTAGAGAAGGGAAGAAAAAAATAGTTAACTCTGTTAGTTTAACCACTTGCTGTCCCTTAAGTAAGAAGCAATAATCACCAGAGTAATAAAAACAATCAAGAATCGAGAAAATGGTGGTCAGTGGAACAGTGGTTCATGTATTATGCATCTTGACCAAATTATTTGTTACAAAATGCATCTTTTATACTTCCTCTTTTAAGGGAAAAGGACCAATTTCTACTTACTGCTCTGCTGAAAATCATTGTGGAAAATATTCTCAAAAGACTGCTCTGAACTTTGAATATTTAATTTAATAATTTTCTGATAGCATAAAAGTTAGATTCCTCCTGTGCCTGGGCTGTGTCAAAACCAATCCTTTAATGCTATTTTTCAGTATTTAACAGTCAAATTTTAGATGAAAGAATCCTTTTTCAACAAGGATTTACTAGCATGCCACTCTTGAAGTTTTTAAACAAAAATTCTATCATTTAATGACTTTAATGTTAACTTTTATCTGGTCAAATTAGGATTTGCAAGACTACACCTAAAATAAAAAAAAAAAGTCTTTGGAATAATCTTCAATGCAAAGAAAATTATAATTACCTGAGTGGTCTGCATGATCACAGCCTGCAATACTGTGTCTTAGAAGAAAACCAGAAAATCAATTACATAATATTAGTGATACTCTTTGAAGATGAATAGCTGTATGAAAGTGCTGAGAATTACTACAGTTATTAGACAGAACAATAAACTGCTACTCAAAATTTAAAAATCATAATAATTTAACTGAACTAAAGGGGATGCCACTGTTTACAATTCCTTGGGCCAGCTCCCCAGAGTTTAGATGGGTTGAGGAGAAAGCAAAAGAAAATCTGGGCAGATCATAACTGTTCAAGATTGCAGGACCTTTTGTGAATGACCAAGAGTTCAGGCTTCTGCATTCAGAGTGGCCAAGAGCCATTCTTCAGCTTTTGCAAGAGCAAAATCCTCTCCTCTGGGGTCTCTCCTATCTGAAGAAAGGCCCATAGAGGGTAAAGGTGTGTTCATCTCACTGTATGGGAAATGGAGCTTGTGCTTTTATTCTCTTTGGAACATTTGAAGTCTCCTCTGAAACCTTTCTAATCACCTTCAGTTGAAAATATTTCTGAGAAAGACTTCTGGGTTTGGCAAATTAGCTTTTAACAGCAAAGAAAAACTTCTGCAAAATGACTCTGACCTATTCTAGATGCAGAAGTTCACTCTGTGGACCATCAAGATGCTTAATTTGGAAGACATTGCCTCTTCACTGACAATTATTATGTTGTATTTTGGCATTTTTATCTGTTTGTAGCCATTCATTCATTGTGTCCTTTTGAATACGTTACCATGTTGTTCAAACATGGCCGTGTGAGGCAATTGCCATCTAGTGATTTATTTTATGTGGTTTAAATTGAGTTTACAACACCTGGTGTAAATTTCATTCTCAGCCAGGTTTCTTTACTTCATGAAATATAATTTCATAGATGCCTTTAGATCAAAGGAATGAAAGAACAAAGTATAAGATGCAATATTCAAATTACATATAATAATATTAGCATATAATTCAGTTGAGAATGAATTGACAAATTTAGATTCCCCTTTTACACCGTGAGCCACCTTTCCTGGAACTATTCATAATTCAGGCATATTAGAAGAGTCCTTAAATATGGTATTTTACAGACTGTTGAATATTCATAACTTAAACCATACATTTTCTTAAGGAGTGCAAAAATGCTACATAATGAAATTTCAATTCATTGATTGCTTAATTTTCATGAAGATTTGCTTGTGCTTGCAAAATCAGAAATAAGCTTTTGTTAGTACTTTCTCTTCACTTTTTAAATTTGCTTCAGGAAAGCACACTGATTTACTTCAGGAAAGAATATTTTGCTTGGATACATGCCACAATACTCTAACCCTATTCTTCAGGTGAAAAGAAATTCCCAATGGCAAGTTAAAATTCATTGTCATGGCCACCTTTAACTTCTAGTGATTTTTCTGTATATGCATAATTCATATAAGTTTATATTTTTTTAATTGAATTTCTTTCAAAAAGTATGAAAGATGTGAATCGTTGTGCTCATGTGTTTAGTGGCCCAATGCCACTCCAGTCATCACACACACAAAGGGCACTGAAATCAGCAATGAGCAAAAGTGCAGATCCCTTAAAATGAAAAAAAAATCACCTTGGCAGGAGAACTGGGTTTTGCAAAGATCTAGAAAATGTAGCAATAATTAACTGCAGTCAGAGAAATAGTCTCAAAGTTAATTAAATAATCAAAAACACTGAAGAAAGTTGCGCCAGCTCTATTGGTCTCAACTATTTCTCTAAAGGAATTGTCTCTGCACTGAACTGGGGAATGTTTAAGGCTTGTGGCCACCTTATATTGCTTAAATGCAACCTCTTTAGAGACTAAAGAACAGAGAGGTGGATGTCTGTAGTGGCTGAGTCGTCATGAGTATTATAACACCAAACAGCTAGACCTCAGAGTGGGACAGTTAGGCAATGCCCTGTTAGGGTCATTAGCCCTTCTAGTGCCCAGATGCTACATTAGTAACTGGGTGCCAGGTGTGAAAAGATTAATAATGCATCTTTCAAAATGCAAATAACCCAGGATCTGTCTCTGCAAAAGCACAGCACTATCACGAAATCTGATCAGTTTGTGCTCTTTGTGCTCCCTGCTCAGCGCTGAAAATCAGCCTTCATACAAGTGAGCACCACGGTGTGACAGAGGGAGGCGTGTGCTATTCTCTCGTGGCACAGTCAGGCCCATTCCATGCTGCATTAAGACATTCTGAACTGTTCTGCTAACCTTTATGAAAGCCTAACAAAGTACTGCATTAAATGAAGAAGGAGGATGAGAAGGGAGTAGCTCCAGACCTGGGTAACCCAAAATTATTATTGTATTCCATAACTACCTGTACCCAAAATTGTTCCCATTGTGATAGATATGATGGATAAATTCGTGTATTAGAATATTAGAAATGGAATAGATGCAGTAGATGTAGTAAATGAAATAATGTATCAAAATATTATACTTTGTAAATCTTGGAACACTGTGAAGTAAGTCATAGTTCCCGTAAAGGGAAGGTGTTCCCGAATACCGGGACTTAGTTTGCAATTGTAAGACAGCAGAATAACACCTGGATTTACAACTGAAAAAGACTGGCTGGACAGGAGATGGCTCATTGATCGAATCAGACTGTGTATCTGGACCATCAAGCAACCGATGCCAATCTCGATGGAGGACCTGGAGATGAAGTAAAATCACCATCCGAAAGCCGGGTTCCAGGAACTCCTTTTCAAGACCTGCACCAGTGCCAGGAAATGTGTTCCAAGTCCATCAACAAGTGAAAGATGGCACATGAATGTGAAAATTGAACAGATACACAATGGACTAGCCGCTAGGCACAAATAACAGTATAACCACCAGACCCAAAAACTCAGAAATCGTGGACAGGGCAGGATAGGACCCTTGCTGCTGATCGCCTGTTCACCCAGCATTCGATCGATGCTGCTTGTGACTGTCTCAGATAGATTTTTGAAAATGGAAAAATAAAAATCTTGTGCTTTTTATCCGATTGGCTGATATTCATTTATAACACCATCTCTTAAGACCTGGCAGCCAGAAACAGAACCATGATATCAGCAAAGGGGTGCTGCTCTTTTAAGGTCAGTGTCACTCAGGCAGGAGCTCTCCTGCCTTACCCTGTCATTCTTGCCAGAAGAGCTGAGGCAGCGAGCACATGGCAGACAAGAGCTGAGCTGACAAGAGCTGAGCCGCAGCACCACGCCAAGGAAAATGAAACAGTCCCGCACCATACAGCTGACCCAGCCTGTCAGTGCCTGGTGGAAGCAGGAGGGCATGGAGTCCAAGTCACCCCAGCCAGCTGCAAGCCACTTTTGCCCAGGAGAAGGCGAAATCCCTCCACAGTTTCCAGTTACCGACGCAGTTCAGGCCGCCAGAGAGATAAGAGGGGCGTTTGGTTGGTTTTGGACTCAAGGTTTTCTTTTTGTTTTGTCCTTGTTCCCCATTGGTTGTTACTTGGGGAGAAGAATGAGATTTTGTAATTGTGGAGGTTCGCTGGCCGTGTTGCTTTTCTCTCTTTGTTCTTCTCCCATCCACTGTCGCCTGTGGAGGGCACCATCTTGGGGGGAGGGGTTGTCTGCCACTTTTGTTTCTCTTTGTTCCAAGTCTGTGAGATTCAGGAGAGTTGTAACTAGTGTTTATCACTTTTATTTTTCTCCGGTTGTTCCATTTTTTACTAAACTGTTATTTTCTTAACTTCTATCTTCTCACATTTGTCTCTCCTTATTGATGAAAAGGGAGTGGTTAAAAAATGTGGAGGTAACTCATTTGGGAGTGTCTGCCCCCTTAAATTGTCTTAAACCAAGACAGTCCAAAAAGTAAAAAATGTTTTAATAAACACTTTGCTTAAATACAAATCATATTCATGTGTCTCCCAGGCATGATCACAGCCAAATAAATACATATGTCACCATTTTCATTTCATGCCTCTGCATTATTAGATATTCTACACAATCCTAACCTAACAGGTAAGGACAAAAAAAAAAAAAAACAAAAAAAAAGGCAAGAGCCTGGACACTGCTGTATCAAGCTTTGCAGCTAAAGTCCTTACAACTGCCCTTGCCTGGTACTGACTTCTTTGGGGCAGTAGTATTTCATGTACCAAGTGGAACTATCTGCCAGCTGAAATACAACTTGTAATGCCTTGGGACTTGATTGCTTTATATCCTATGAAAATATTAATTGCCTGGTAGCTATCTTCTTTCATTTTTTCATTAAAATTTTGTAGTGAAAATTTTTATTTTTTTCAGTGTGCTCTGTACTGAATCCTTTTAAATACCCTTCTTGAACTAAAAGTAATCATCTTTTTGGCTTTTTCCCTTTTCTTTCTAAATTTTATTTCTCTGTTCTGCAATCTAGATAACACTGATGAACAAAAAAAATTGTTGTAATGCTTTTCTGACCTATCTGATTTTTGGCTGAATCTTATTATGATATTTTGAAAGCTCATTCTTGTTCTAGTTATGTAAATATCTTCATAAAGGCAAAATTTAATGAAAGCAAACCTGTTTCCAGTATCTCCATGAAGTCTTTGTTCTTTTATTTGTTATACCGAGAGAAAAGATAATGTTATCTAGAAATCCAAGTATAGAGTACAATGAACATGTCAAAATTCCCTTTGCAGGCTTTTTCGGTTTTGATAAGTGACACAAGTAATTATAGAATGCAGAACCCTCTCCACTGCCCGCAAAGTCCAGCTGCTCCACTTTAAACAATTCAAAGTTCAGAGAAGTCACTGCTGCTTTCAAGCTGCATGCACAAATATAACCACACCATACACATGTGCTGCAGATGATTTTGGTGTAGCGTGTTCCTCTGGTATTTGCAAGTCTAATCATCCCAAGGTTATGGGATGCACACAGACAATCATCCTGAAAAGTCAACTCATGCTACAGATGGGAAAAACTTCTGCCATCATGTTCCTATGCAATAACATACCCCAGAAAAAGACCTGCATAGAAGATGAAGAATATGACTAGCACTGAAAACAATGTTGAAGACAGGAATTGTCAATTTTTCCTATGCCTTGCTCTCAAGAATTGCAGTGAAAAATGTTTTTACTAACATGTCACAGAAATGGGAAAGAAACTGACATCCCAAGATTATCCCTAACCACAGTATGTAGCAACAACAGCCCAGTTCAGTTTCACAGAATTAATGAGTTTAAGGAGAAAGGGCATTTTTCTCTTGTGTATAATTACCTAACTTAATATCTTTGTGATCATATTGTAAGTCTTAATAAAGTAACAGAAGTAATTGCAGCTGAGTAGTGGTCTTGATGTAGTGTTCTTAGACTACTCTAAGGCATTTGACTTAACACATTTTGCTTACAAAAACAGCAACAGAAAGAGAATATGAAATCTATCAAATGATTAAAACTGGCTGATAATTTTGCAAATGGGTATGAGCAACTCCCACTTCCAGGAATCCACCTCACCTGCTAGTTGTTTGGTTCCCTTGGTTCTTTCTGTAGGTATCAGAGAGAATGAAAGAGAAACTTCTTCAGAGGGAAAAACGTGATCTGAATGCTCAGAAATAGTTTCGGAAATAATTATCTCAGTTCTGTTAGGAACTCTAGGAGACTGGTAACTGAGATCACTAAAGATTCAATCCGCCAGACAGAATAGGTAAAATAAATATCATTATTTGCTCAAGAGTGGACAGCAGCTAGTGTTTTAATATATGTTACATGATATATCTGTAATAGCAGAGAAGTAAGGACTTACAGAGGACATAAAATAAAGTACTTTATTGCTGGAAGACATAACAGTGTATGAAAGGCAAACAATAAGGACAGGTCACTAAGACTAAGGGTAGATCGCATGCTAAAATGAGCTCTAGTGCAGGTATTCAGTATGGCTTTGGGTACTTTTTAATGCATTTAGTAGGTCCAAATGTAGCCAACACTTAAAAAACTGAAGAATTTGTCTCTTACTTTTTATCTGAAGACATATGTATTAAGAGACCTGTTCAGCTAATAGCTAATTCAACCTTCAAATGCAACAGCAAGATCAAAATCAGTCACATAAATCCCGTTTCACTAAAAAGGATATTTATTTGGAATAGACAAGTATTTCTGTACTTGGCAGTGGTACAACACCTATGGCAATATTGTCTTGTCCAGCTCCAAGGCCTGCATTATTAGAAGGGTGTTCATAGTGTAGAAAATGTTTACACAAATTGATCGGGAAATACCTCTCACAATACATGTCCTTAGTAGCTAATTCATTCAGTCTTCCTTAATAAAGGGAAGGTTGGGTTACTGCATGCCTTAAGTCTCCATACTCACATGACGAAGAGGCACTTCATAATATCAGATTCATCAGTGCAGCAGGTAATTCTGTAATGAGATCAGATGACCTAGATGAAGTAAGCCAAATTCAGATCAACTATAAAGCACTATAGACTAATAAAACATTAAAATAATTTGCTATTAATTATGGGAGACTTATCTCTGGAAACTTTCAAGGTTGGCTATTTTTCTAAATGGAACACTTTAGTCCGTGGGAATTAATTCAGAAAATTTCCAACGGACTGTGTTATGCAGGAGGTCACAGCAAATGATCACAATGGTTCCTTCTGGCTTTTATCATCTATGAATCTCTGAACTTGGTTCAATAAAGTAAGTACAGCTGCCTAGCTGCAGGCACGCTAGATAATGGACTGAGCTTTCTTCTCACCACTGATATGTAAGCTTACCTTCAAAACTCCCAGCAAAATGTCCACTGTAATAAATTAATATTCCTCTAGATATGGATGGTTGGTGCCTAACTCTGAGAAATCTGTGTTGAGTGTTTTATGTTTTGACAACTTGAGCCTGAATGAAAAGAAAATTTAGGCACCTAGAAGAGGCAGCCTCCAGGGATGGGAAACAGTTCAGCAATGACTTGTAGTCAGTTCTAAACCCAAGAATTTCACGTAACCTTTCTCTATAATCAGATGAGAGGGGTAGATACCCCCAAATCCAAGTTAGATGTCCAGGAGAGTTGGAATGAGTGAAGCCTGATGGTGCCTTCCTCCCTTGCTGACTATGGTGTACCACAAATGCCTTGCAAAAACTAAACAGTCAAAGAGCAGAGAGCTAGATAGGTGAAACTTGAGAATATGTGATTAAAGGTAAAATTCTCTGTCACACTCTCAAATGACTGCCTGACACTGGCATTACAACTGAAAATACAGGACAGTAGAGATAAAGATAGAGATAGAGATGATAGAGATAGAGATAGAGATAGAGATAGAGATAGAGATAGAGATAGAGATAGAGATAGAGATAGAGATAGAGATAGAGATAGAGATAGAGATAGAGATAGAGATAGATTAGATATAGACATTTACACCAGTCAGAAAATTAGAAATCACTATGATAGAAGTATTTAAAAGACTAATAAGCCAGGCCAGTTTCAAAATTCAAAACAAGGCTTGACTAGATTGCTGCTCATTAACAACACAGTCACAGTTCTTGCTTCATTATGAGTAATTATCAGGACATAGTCACAACAGTCAGTCCTTACCCATGATATCCTCAATTAGCTGTGCCTCCAGAGTGCTGCTGAGCTGACACAGTACAGTTACCTGGCTGACAGCTATGGGCTTTGACAGCCCATCTGGCTGTCAGATTGCAATGACCACATCCAAGAGCTCTGCAATAAATGATAGAATCACAGTCACAGAATACTGAGGGTTGGAAGAGACTGTAAAGATCATCCAGTCCCAACCACTCCCTTCATGGGCAGGGACAGCTCTCCCCAGACCAAGCTGCCCAAGGCCTTATCCAACCTGCCCTTGAATGCTGTCAGGGTTGGGGCAACCACAACATCCCTGGGCAACATGTTCCATCCACAGTCTCACCACCCTCAGAATGATGAGGCTTATGGCTTTAAATAGTCAACAAATATCTATTGGGATTTCAATACACATAAGACCTTGCAAAAAGCATTAAACTGAAAGCATTTAACCTAGAATTTGCATAAAATAATAACTGCTATTTATTGTAATTTTAGGTTTCACTTCTCTATAGTCAAAATATTCATATGAGCAAAAATGAGACATCCCTTACAAATGGAGGCAGAAATTTATTTTAGCCTAAATAAAATCTTAAGTTTGTTTGTGGTGACAGGAACTCTTTCTTCCTCAGCTGTCCAAGGTAGATATAATTTTACCATTACTAATAAATAACCAAGAGGTTATTTAAGCAGATGTTTCGGCTTTCTGCATTTACTACATGTATTGCTTTATGTTAAGTCACATAAGCAAAAGCTTTCCAAATAGATAGATGGCTTCCATGTACCAGCACAGGTGCTATTGCCAATCCATTCCTGCTCACTGAAAGGGCTGACTGCAGGGATGAAATTCCTTCTAGATACAGTTTGCTTGTTAGCAATCACAAGAGTTCTCCTGCTGAACAGAGAGATGCTTCATTTCTGCAATACCTGTGAGAGTCAAGGAAGATAAACCTTAGAGAGCAATGAAAATTGTGGTGTACTAAACACTTTAAATGCAAACCCATAAAACTGCAATCAAATGAGAATTCAAGAATGACTGTTTCAAGGTTGTGGAAGGACAACAGTGTATGTGTACAGATATGTGTGGCAACTTTTCTGCCGAATTAAAAGAGAGAGTTATTCACTGTCTTGATGAAGGAAAGGAGCAGGAGATCTAGAGGAAAAGGAAGATTAAACTCAGTATTTAACATATCAACATCACAATGACAGCTCATACGGATGGAGTCAAGATAAACAGGAAAGCATCTGGTTATCACAAGAAAGGAACCATAACACAAGAAAAAGAATATGGTAATGACATATCCCCCCACAATGGTATACCGTCCATTATAACACTGTGGTATACCTTCCATTATAACACTACAGTTCAGTTTTGAGTAAAAATGACCTGAGAAACCATAGAAACACTTTAGCAACCAATTGAATAGAATGCTCTGGGCACTAATTCAAAATATAAATGACATAGTGTGACCAATTCCTTTCAGTTTAGTCACTTTTCCTAGACTTACTTAATAAAGAAGCAGAATCAGCCTTTCACATTCACTTTTCTGATGATCTTGGATCACCAACAAAAAAAAATTAAAGATGAAAACCCTACAAAGTCTATTGTTTATCCTATACTATAAGAAATTGCTGTTAAACTGGATGAATGAATCAATGTGTGGAGGGATAAATGGATGGAAGGATGGAAAGAGAAAGATGATGCATTTGTGAACTTACTTATGCACATGCAGTTTTCATGTGAATAGAAATGTGTGAGTATACATATACCAAAAAAGCATATTTGCTACAGACAATGCTTAGTTCAAGCAGAGGGAATGTATTCAAAAAGAAAAAACAAGACTGGTCAAGTTAGCTGACAAACATCCATTTCAAACAAATTCCAACACTTTTCCTATTCCATGCAGGAAAAGCAGACAGTTGTGGAAAATAGAGCAGTTTTCAGTATTAAGAAAATCTGATGCTATGCAGTAGCTAAGGAAACACTTTTGAATTTAAGAATCAAAACCAAAGAACTTTAGAAACCTAGAAATTAAATAGATGCAGTACAGCATATACAGCTTATTAAGTCAGTCACAACATTTTGGGTTTGTGCTGCTGTTTTAACCACACATTACTGATTTTTAAACAAAGCTCCTGATCTCATGCAGGGTTAGCCTAGATTTTAAATTCTGATAGAAGCACTTTCATATGTTAGAGAAAACTCAATAGATGGAAAATAGATTGTTTTTCTTCAGTGATTATTTTGTTCCACAGATCATGGAGTTGCTTAAGGCAGTGGGACACTCCCCTGTGGTGCTTTTTGCTTGGTGTTTGTCAAGTGAGTTGCAGAATTGTTCATCCGGTACTAATAAACAATCTCATTAATGCTGTCTGAGCCCTGCTGCCTGCTCCAGCAAATCTGTCCAAACCTTCATAGACTAGTTGCCTTTACTGCAACACACTCTCTCCCTTGTGTGCAGGGAGAGCTCCTCCTCCTTGCTGCATTCATTATCTCCCCAACTATTTCTCAGTCATTAAATGAAAACAACAAAAAAAAATTATATAGCAAAATGAACATACCAATTTAACAGGTGTATATTGCTTTCAAAATCTACAACACAGTAAGGAATACAAACCATGTGATCATGGGGACTGGTAATTTTTCATCCCTCTATTATTCAGGGACCTTTTTTATTCACTGTCAGTCCATTAAGACAGTCCATTAAGACAGCAGAGAAATCTGATTAAACATCCAGATTTCAAATCCCGTTTAAGGGTACCTTAGATCTCAGTCCTCCAGGAAAATCATATTAGTTTGCTCTGCTAGAGCTTAGAGTGCCTCAAAAAGCAAGGAAGTGTCAGGATTTATTCCTATTGTCTGGTTAGACACTCCCCAAAAATACTCAACCTTGCCTATGAGAACATTTGTGTAGTGGATCCCCAGGAATTTCTGCAGGTAGAAGGAAAGTGAAATAATAAACTACACTTAACTACAAAAGCATCCTAAAGTTTTTGTTTCTCTAAATAAAGAGGTAGGTAGATAGCTAGTTCTGTTTTCTAAGAGCAGCATTTTTGATTTGAGGTTTTAAAAACTTTAACTTGAGTTTTTCTTATTCAGTTGGTTTTTTTGTCCCATGTAGAGTCTTTATATTGTATTTGTGCAACATGCTTACAGTTCAAAAATATATTTCTATGAGTATGATAAGAGGAACCATTAATGACAAAATGACAAGTCAGACTATTCTTATAACAGAAGGTCTGCAGATGTAAGAGTGTTGAAAAAATATGTACAGAGCATCTTTACAATGCAAATATAAGATCTGAAGGCTCTTAAACCTCCAGAGTGAATGGACTCAATGCAAGAAACATGAAAATAACAAAAGGTCATTACAGAGACTGCTTCTGAACAGCCAGAAATATCAGCTCCTGTACTGAGGGCAGACTTACAACATGAAACATCCACATGACAGATTTCTTTGGGATCAGGGGAAGGCATTCATGTGTGTGCATGTCACATCATCCCTCTGCTTAGTCCATTCAGATAGTGCAATTTCAGGACGCTGCTCTTACAAAATTGTGATGAGAGTAATTCCTTTTTGACTATGGTAGAGTAAATTCACATAAAGTGATAGTTCTTTCCAAAGGATCAGGAAAATAGCTGTTTTAATGAGAAGACAAGCCTAGTTTGGCCTTCAGAACTTGCTTAGAACAATAAGGGCATCTGGATTTTTGCAGGCTTGCTCAGAATTATTCACGTACATTGAAAAATCTCATTTATTTTACTCTAATAAAATACACTTGGAAATTTACTCATGTCAGACAGCAGAAAGGAAGATGATTCTTTACCTTTATATTCAGATGCTGCTTCAGAACTGAGAAGCAGATATGTAAAACTGGGCTGAGTTTCATTAATGCTGTTTCATAAACTTTCCTCTTACATTCTCATCTGAAACTACATCCTGCCTGGCACAGCAAACCGAGTGTCCTATGGCTCTTAGTCACCATTCAAGACGGATGAAATAGGAAAGGCCTCATATTCTGCTGTCTCTGTTTTCTAACATCTCTTTTTTTACTAAAATTATATTAAACATAAAAGGGTTTTCAGTATTGTTGTGTGTAAAAGGGAGTAATCACAAGTGTAAATCTTTTCAGTAATTAGTCCTTAGCGAATACATGTCTTCTTGACATAAGAGAGAGATTCTTAACTAAGCCTAAAATAGTTCTTCAATGCCTTCATGAGTGGAATTTTTGAGGGGAATTCCTGTGCATAAGAAGTTAATGAAACACAGGATGAACCCCAGGAAAACAATCCAATACATCCCATGTTCTTAATTGAATTAAATACTTCTGATATAATTTGGTGATTAGCTGATCATCATTTGCTACACACATGCCTAGCTTCTAACTTCTATCAGCTATCAGGATGAAACAATCCCAATGTATGACTCTGCTGAATATTCAGTCATCTAAGCTATTTCAATACAGCCTAACACATAACAATCTACCAAAAGGAGTCAGAAGTTAAGAAACAGACTTATCATCAAATAAAACCAATTTATTCCTCACCAATTTTCTTGCTATTGCCATCATCCATGTTTTCTCTCACCATTCCTGCTCATTTTGCCAAATCCAATTATACTTTTTTATATATTTTCTTCCATTTCTGTTTTGTCCTTTCTAGTTAGTGTCATCGTTTTTATATAATCTCTATTTCTTTTTTTGCCTTTGCAATTCCAGTTTAAAAGCATTAATTTCTTTTCTATATAGTGATTCATTCTATTTCTGCAGTCTCCTGCCTAAACTTTCTACACAATCTTGTGTTCTGAACATGCACTTCAAGTATTTATTTTCCACTTTTTTTTTCACTGATATACATTCACCCATGATCATGCTACATTTTTCATCTTTCTATTTTTTAATTCCAATAGACACTAGCAATGTCCTGCAGATTTGTTGTTAAGATCAAACAATCACAGAATATTCTGAGTTGGAAGAGACTCACAAGGATCAACAAGTTACCTTGGTGTTATTACCACCATGTCAACCATTTCATAACTAAAAACAAAGGAAAAACAAACAAACAAACAAAAAAAGCCATATTCAGATAAGGAAGTCTTATGTTTGATACCAATGTTTGGTAGTTAATATTAATGCTTTCAGAATAATTGAACAACAGAGGGGAAGATCTCAAACTTAATGTAATAATCTGCTACAATTTAGAAAAAGACTGTATTCTTTATTAATACACATGTGCAACTGCATTTCCTCCAGTTCTGGACTGCACACACATGATCTTGACTACTTTGAAATATGCAGGACTCCACAGGATCAGTGCTGCCATATTGCAGTGAGGAGACATCAAATAAAACAGCCCAGGTCCAGAAGCAGTAGAACAACTTCTGGTCAGTGCTTCATCTGACTAATTGATACCCATGTCCCCTTGCATGACTGATAATAAAGAATAACGCAGCTATGCTTCACTCCTTCTGGGTCCCAGGATCCATTCTTCCTCACTGCCACCTAAGTCTTACTTCAGGCAAATGTCTCTGCACTCTCAATGCAATTGGGCTCTTAAAATGACAAGGGGCATACTCTTCTCTAGCAGTATGGCTGATGGCTTTTCTAACCTGAACAGAAGAAAAGTTGAACCCATACCAAAAGCATGGATGCAATTTTGTAGTATTTTATTGACATTTAATTAGATGTTAAGTTTATTTATTTATTTATTTATTCTATTGAATTTATTTCTAGGGACCCTGAGGAATATGTCCCTAAATAAGGATGTCAGTGTGAGAAGGAACATACCAGAACTTCATTGAATTCTATCTGGAAAAATATAACTGAGATGCGAAGGACTGGAAAATGTTTTTAAAAAATCTGTATCTGAAGAAAATTCACTAAGTTATCCTGATAAATACCTAAAAAGTTTTAGCTGCCTATGAAAGGTTATCCATAGACAAGCAGCATATCACATTAATGCAAGCAGGAATTTTTGACAGCAAAACCAACTGTTTTGACAGTGTAGATAAAATCGTTTCTGAGTTGTGCATGCAGGACTGTAGCAAACACTGCAGAAATGTGTAGGGACCCCTCTTCAAAACTGACTGCAGAATTGATTACTATGAGGTCCACTAGTGTACTGCCGCTTATGTTAGGTATTACTTTATCACGGAGCAGAAATCTAAATCTCGTCTTTTCATCTCCACTTTATGTTCAGTCAGTCTGATTCTGTCCTTGAGATTTATTTGTAAAATTTTGATCCAGAAGATTGGTCCATTTCTAGATAATATGTAAACTTCTGTGCCTCAGCCTCAGGACTCATCAACCCCATCCAAAAAAGGGAGTATAATTTGGAACATTCTTCTATGTCAGGAAGCTAATCTAGCACATCAAGTACAGAACTACTTCCCAGTGCTCCACCACAGTGCTGACTATCATGTAATGCCTATCCAAGCATAGTATGTTTGTCAACACAGCACTGCCCCACAGGACGCAAGAATATCCCTAATTCAGCACTGGTTTACATAACAGCTGTCTCCTTATTCACACAGAAGCACTGTCACAGAAACATTCCTCTGCGTGGCAGACGACAGGCAGCCCTGATGGGAGTGTATGTGTGTGAACCCACCACTCGTGCACCTGCAGCACTTGGCAGCCTCTGCCGTGTTTCTGCGGTGGGCTGACCTTGTGCATCTGCGGCTCACTGCCCGCCCAGCTGCGCTCACGGCTCCCTCACAGCCCCTCCGCAACAGCACGGGGAGGAATAGCGTGAGAATGCTCACAGGACGAGATAAATACAGGGAGGTCACTTACCAGCTACTGTCATGGGGAAAATAGACTTACCTCGGAGAAAACTAATTTAATTTATTGACAATTGAAATAGATTTGGAAGCGAGAAACAAAGATTAAAGCAACGCCCCAGCCCTTGAGCAGCACCAGGGGATGGGGAATGGGGGCTGGGATCAATACAGAAGAGCTCCTCTCTGATAATTCTTGCTCCGGAGTGGGTATTCCATGGGCTGCCGCCCTGCGGGATAAACCACCTCCAGCGGCTTCTCTCCAGAGGGGTGTCTGATCGAGCACCTGCGGTACCTCATCCCACAGCTTCTTGTCTACCTTGCTGGTTGCAGAGCCGTTTCTTTACACCTTTTCCCCTCTTCCTCTGCCTTTCTGGCGGTTCTTTACCCTCCCTTGAACACATCTTGACCACGCGGCTGTGCCTGGCGCTGGGCGGGCTGGGACGGGCAGGGCCCTCACGGGGCAGGCCCGCAGGCCCGCCCGGGCAGCGGCAGGCGCCGCGGCAGGTCGGAGGGCAGGAATGGCCGGTGCCGGCTGTAGATCCGAACACAAGGACACCGACAGGATAAATGGGTTGTCCCGGCCCTTGACTTGGGCGTGTGACAGAGCAGCCTCTGCCGGGCTTTGCCGCTCGCTGTGTGCCGGACTCCCTCAGAGCATGAGCAGCGGCCGCCTTGGCTCACGGTTGTGCGCCAGTGCAGCTGAGCAGAATTTTCTTGACTTTTATTTAAGCATCTTTGAATGTTTTTGTCATTTTGCCCGTGACCGGAGAGATACATTTATTACCTGAAATGTTGCATTTTTTTACATCTTGATTCCTTTGATCTATCTGTAGTTCGCTACAAGGTCAGCAGCGTGTTTTAGCTCAGTGTAGTGTCTTAGACCAAAAATATACCCTGACATATTCTGACAAATGTACAATCATAACTCTTGCAGCTTTCCTTATTGTAATAGCCAAATAGTCTGCAGTAGTGATGGTATTTACACTATTTTATACTTTAGGGACAGATGTACATGTTTTTAGGAGTTGCATTGTGTAAATCCTGAAGGATCTGGTCTGTAGGGGTTAAGAAATATCTTTAGCGATTTCATGCATATCAATACATTCTTCAGCAGCTTCGAACTCAGTAAATGTTTTGCTTCAGATTTTCCTATGAAGAATTAACATAATAGGCCAAAGACAAAAAAAAGTTACAAAAAAAAAAAAAAGAACGTAAATACGAGGGGAGGGGAGGCGAGACGAGGCGAGGCGAGGCGAGGCGAGGGAGGCAAAATATGAAATAGCTGCTGACTGTGTTGATAATTTACGTAGATAAGGGAGAGCAATGCCCTCTTGACAAACCAGAAGAAAATTCGTAAATTTTATCATCTTTTTATATACTAAAACTAATCCCTCATTATTTATATTTACATCTGTTGTGTAGGTATATGAGGTGAAAGGTGAGTTAGGTGTACAACAAATGGCCAAAGCAGTCCCTGGCCTTCACTGAAGAAGGCAGGACCAGGACGGCTTTTTGTCTCTGCTAGACTCCTTGAGCAATGCTGCCACAGGCACATGAAAAGGTTAATACAATGTAAAGCACTTTTAGCCCTAATTTGCACCATTTGGTATCAGACTGTCCTCTGGATTGTGAGACCCTCCAAGGACTGGAAAGAACCATACCCCTTCAACACAGTTTCTTTGTACTCCATCGGATCATCTCTGCCACAGCAAACTCTTAGGTACCTGGAAAATGAGGTATTTTGTCCCTTTGAACTGCTCTGAGAGAAGATCAAAAGCAAATCTAGACTTTTCAAAAGTGTGTATTTGTTTGCTCTCTGAAACTAGCAGCAGGCACTTGAAGTCACTTAGCTGACAGAGGTATTTGCACAGTACTGTAATGGTTCAGAAATGTATTGTAGTTGAAATAAGTCATAAACTGTTATTGAATATATTCAAGACTGACACACTATGGATTCTTCAGTGAAATGCATTGATAATAACAATGAGTTTGAATATAGGATGTAACTTTCTGGAGATGCATGAACTATAACTTTCTGCAGCTATACAGCTGCCTTTTCAAATATTTTCATTTATTTTTCTCATCTAAGATTTACACAAAGCCTCTAAAAACCCAAACAGAGTCCTTGAGTTGGTTTTCCACTGCTGACATTCTTCCACTAAATCTGTATATTGGATATTCACTGCCAAATCTGTATATTGGATATTCACTGCCAAAGGATTGCAAAAGGTCTTCTCTGAATATAGCAACCTTCAAATGTCTGTATAATACTTTAACTGCCCTTAATTTAGTAGCTGGACTGAACTAATTATCATAAACATCAAAAGGTTTCCAGAAATACAGTCATTAAATATTTTTTCTTTTTCATAGCATTAAAAAGCAACTCCTGGCTTTATTAGCATAAGTTTTCTCTTTAATTGGGTGCTAATGATGGTGCTTTTTCAAGGATTTTCACAGCTAGTACCTTGGGGGAAGTAAACATATAAATAGCTCTGGTAAGCTTAGGGGCTGAAATCTCAGGTTAACAGCATCATAACGGAGAGGATATGCAATTACAAATAGAAGTACTTCCTGAAATTACTGCTGGTGCTTTACATTTCTAAATGACCCTTAACATGACTGAAGTCATTAATATGTGACTTATATGCCAGCCATTAAAGAAAAAAAAGTTACTTTCTTACAGCTTTAGTCAACCTTTAAATAACTGTTTACTGAATTTCAGTTGTGCTTCTTTTTTTTTCTTCACAGTGAATGTAAAATGGGGAGCACTCCTCCAGCAGCAGCCTCTCAAACAATTGACATGTGAAGAAACAGGATCTCAGAGGAACATTCTTAAATACACATTTTGGTTTTCCATGTATTTAATTAAAGATTACTTACTCAGTATAGTCACAACTGATGTTTATTGGTATCTTGAGTTCTATAATTTACATTGCATTCTACTTTGTACCCAAAAATTCCAGGGAGGCCATCAAGTTCCTGTCCTTCTTCATGACTTAAATGTGTTGAGGCTAAGGCTCCTTCTTCTGTCTTTTCCTTCTGGTAGTGCAGGAGGGTTTGGAGGAGTGAGGGCTGTCACTGATGACATTTAATGTGCAAGGTTTGTCAGTGATGGAGCACTATAAATACTGGTCCTACCCTCCCTTGGTCTAATGGTAACACAAACCATTATTCTTTAGGAAACCCGTAACAGCCTGCTGTCACCAACCTCCAGTGTGCAAAGCACCGTCTTACACCAGAGACTAGCTCTGTTCTTGTTTTCAAAACATAATGACTTCTGCTTTGAGATTCCAGGAGAAGAACAAATCAAAATGTTATTAATGTGTTTTATGCACTGACCTTAACAGCAGTGACTTTAGTTGGGAAAACATTACTTTTTAGTACATATGCTTTCCTACAAAAGTGCTTCATTCTCTGCAGCAGACTTAAACTTTCTCCCACTTAGACAAGGAAGAAAAGAAGCAACAAGTGAACTACAATTCAGCTATTCTGCAGGCATCATAGGTCAGATTTCCCTTTATAACAGATTTTACATGCAAAGTAACTGTCATTCATGTGAACTAGAAACTCTCTATTCTTCAGGAACTCTGACATTTTGATCTAGATAATAAACTGGTTAGCCTATGAAATAGGAACAGAGGAAAAAGTAACTTGGAAAAGTTAATACTGAATAAGTTCACCTTTGAATTTTGTATCTGTTTAGAGCATTTTATAGTCTACTTAAAACACTTAACATTTTCTTCACTAAATTAAAAACTGAGAATGATTCTTTTATTTCTCATCAAAAACTTCACTGAAAGGAATAAGTTCAGAGGAAACATCTGACAGGTGACTTGTTTCTCAACGCATCATGAGGTGTTCACAAATAGGGAAGTACTTGGCACGTACATAACCATTAAGGCAGCATTTACCAGAAAAAACAGTGATACTTTCTTTTAACCATGGAGTCTTGGCATTTCCAAGGTTGCTACAGCATGTTTCCTGTGGTATTGAATCACAAATAAAACGTGCAAACTTATACTTAAGTCCATACAACTTTTTTTAATAAGCCATATAAATATGGAAGATAATTTTTGCAGGTTATTATCCTAACATTACTGTGAAACTACTAACATTAGGATAACCAACTAACATAATTGGTATTACCTCCCGATGCTAAAATCTTACCATTCTAAAGATTTTCTAGCAACCAAAAAAAAAAAAAATTAATGATATTCCTAAGCAAACTCATGCTGTACTTTTAAAAATTTATTTTATTTTATTTTCAGTGTTGAAACAAAGCAGTATCTCATTGTGACTGAAAAAAATCCCTACTTAAACCAATTGCCCTCTATTTTTGAATAGGGTGAGAAGATAACAATTTGCCAGACTAAGACCTGAACCTTACTCCTTACAAAAGAAAAGTTTGCTCACTAGAATCTTTGTGCTTTTAGCTAAAGGAACGCATCGCCTTCTTTAACAATGCCCTCTGGTCAGCTGGCTCTCTGCACCAGGCATTCTGCTCCAGACAGATGTGGGGAATATTAATCATGACAGTGTTTTACCTCCTACTGCCCTGACCTTCACTAGGGAAGAGAAGATCTCAGAAACAGAATATCTGAAAGAGCAGATTAATTCGGGATGAGTCCTCTTCATTTTGGGCCAGATCCCAAACCAGAATCAATCTAAAAACTCTGCTGAAGGCAACAGAATTTTGTTATTGAAACCAGTTGAATGTCTTCTGCCACAGCAGTCTCTGCATGCAAATTTACTTTTCACTTGATTCTAGGATACCTAAAATATTAAAACACCTAAAGTAAGTATACCTATATTATATATAAATAGTACAATTTAGATTCTTTGGAAGTTGGACTAAAACTATCATAATTGGCACCTTGTAAATTTGTCTGTAAATAATTGATTCTTGCAGGCTAGTTCTTAGATAATTTTGCAAACTATCTTTTTCCTATAATTGCTGGAATTTTTTTCAGCACCTTACTGGTAAATATTATGAATATATGAAAATACCCAGTCTTGATTTCTTATTTTCAAGGAAGGTTCTAACTAGAGCAAAAAGCACAAAAATTGTTTCTAATATTTAATGACATAAAAAATTTACACAGCAATTTAAAAAGGAAACAAAACCAAACCTACAAGAGTCTCCCACAAAACCCCTGAATATTGAAAACAAACTAGTAATGCTCCAGGAAGTTGTTCATCATATTTCAGTTTTTGAGGCTGGCAATGCAGCTGTTAGTCCTATTTCAAAAATGAAGAAATTGAAGCAGGTTTTTGGATTGATTAGAGTGAGAGGCTTTGAAAATGAGCCAAGTGTTAGGGTTCAGAGGCAGGAGGAACCACTAAGGTTCCCAAAAGCCCCAGATAAAAGCTCAAATTATATTCGTCTACCTTTTAGATTTTATCATCATGTAATGAGCGATTGCCACAGAGAAAACTGATCAACCCTTGTCCTTTCAGGGTGATTGTAGTGACAGGCTCTGTTTTGGAAAGGCAGAGACCCTTGCTCTAAGCCAGCAGGCAGTTCTCCCTGCCTTGTAACTCAGTGGAAAATCTCAGCAACAGATGATTAGCCAAATTTGTGTGAAAGTAATATAATTTATGCCAGTGTAAATAATATAAAAAATCCTCGCAGATTACTTAACTAAATATGATACTGGAAGTTGGCAAGAAGCCTTTCAGAGAGGAGAAAAGAAATTTAATTGGAAAACATATTAATGACCTCTATTTTTGACAAGGAATAAATCTTCATGAGACCTATCTCATCAATAGTTCTTAACTTCCTCAAAAAGCAGCCACAGCCAGGGCAGGAGCAGAACAAGCTGCCCCACTAATGAGCCTGAGCTCCTATTTGAAGGAAGAGCAGTGCCAATGACAGGAGGTCAATAAAATCCTGACGTAGAGGAGGGAAGAGGGGCTGCATGACTGACCAACTGTAGTCACTTCCCAAGATCAAGGAGCACCTGCCCTCTGGGACAGGCTCATGTATTGGCAGGAGCCAACACCTGCAGCTGGGGGGTTGTGGAGTCTCCAGTGTGCCTGGAGCTCTTGGCCCAGGATCAGCTCCCACACTGCTTGGGAGCAAAAGGAGTGATACCTTCCATCCTCCCTGTCTGATGAGATCCTCTCACCAGATCCTGACTCAGCCATGCTCCTCAAAGCAAGCTGCTCCACTGTTTGTGAACAGTGAACAGGTCACATTTACACTCTCCAGTTTTCACATATTGTAGGAAGCCAGAATCCCACATCTGTGTGGGAGTAAGGTAACTTTTCCCACAGGGGTGGTTCACCTCTGCAGGATGAGGAGAATTTCAGAAAAGTTGGAAGCCCAGAAGCACTGCAGTCCCTCAAGGTGCATGTGCTGCTGTGGCTGCCACCATGGTGGGCGAGCAGCTTTCCAGAAAAATGGCACAAAAACAGGGTCCCTGTGTGCTCAGCTCTTGGCCCAGCTTCAAAAGTAAAAATCTTTTACTTTAATGCTTTACTAAATTTTTCTTTTTTATCCCCTCCTCCTTGTCTAGAGAAAGCTCCCACAGTTTAACAATGGGAACCAAGGCCCCTATGGAGGAACTGCCAGGAGACATTTTGGAGCAGCAGTGCAATAGGAACATTCAACTGCAACTAGTTCTGCATTTCCCTCAAAGTAAAACAAAGTGATATTATAGTTTGAGTTTAGAAGAACAAATGCTTTCCATGGTGTTGTTATACAAATCTCAGTTTCCTATACAATGGGTTTTTTACACAGTAATTAATTTTAGAACATTAAGGCATTAATTTCTAATTAATTTTAGAAAACAGCTTTTTCATTGTAATACTTTTTATAATAGTTTCCCTGTGATAACCTGCAAATCCAAACACTAAGTTTCATGTTCTCTTAAGTGATTTCTCTTCTAGTATGCTTTTATTTTAAGCATATTTTTTCTTGTACTTCTTAGTGTATGCAATAAATAAAAGGATAATATTGATCATGCATGTGTTTACTACAGAGAAACAGTCTCATTTTAATTATTCTGCAAATAATACAGCCTTAAATGTAGAAATATTACCTTTCTACACTGTTATGTAAGTGTGTTGTTTTGCTGGCATTTGAGATAAAAAGAGAAATTACATGGGTAGGTTTTCTCAGTATTTAGATTACCTTTTTTATGAACTTTTTACACAGTTAATGGGGATCGGGTCTAACCTGCATTTCTGAATCAGATCTTTCTTTAGTAAGATTGAGATACTAAGGGAAAATTATTGTAGCCTATTCTAAATTTATCTCACAGTCAACTTTGTCAGTGAAAGACACTATAATTCAGTAATATTGCATTCTCGTAAGCTCCCTTTTTTCCCAGAAATACTATCTGAAATGTGCAAAATACAATTTTTCTTACACATTCCTAACCAAAAAATATTGCAGATGATGAATAAAGGTAAGATATATTTATTTAAATGCTTTGTCTAATGTCTCATAAAATGTTAAGGTCTCCAAAATTTATTTCAATTGGAATAGTAATAACCAAAATAGTACCAAGTGGAAACTATCCAAATAGCCATAAATACATGACAGTGATAAAGGTTTTGATTTGTGGGAAGAAGTATTGAAGATTAAGTTTTGTTATAAGTTCCACCATCAGATTTGAAATATCAGAAGGAAATTTGTGAAAGAAAAAAAGAAAGTATCTTGAGAATTTTGAAGCTTTAAGTTTGAAATTGATATCAAAAAGTGGTACAACTTAAGGCACTTCAGTCCCATCCCTCTGAGTAAGACTGATGTAGATCAAAACATGAAAAAAAAGGAGAAACCAGAAATGCATTTACATCGAGCAGGTCAGGCTGATGGCACAGTCCTGTCACCATGTGGCAGCACCCACTCCTGCCAGTCTGCCAGCACCTCTTTTTCCTGGCACTGCCATGCCTACAGCTGCCCAGAGGAGCTCTTGGCTGTTTGCATGGAGGTCGAGCACAGGATCAGACCACAGCTTCAGCCTGTACTGTTCTCTGTTGACTGCCTTAGCTTTTCTCTCCTTTTCTGACAGACATGGAAGAACGAGCTGGATTTCTTCATTTCTCTTCCACCAATCTTTATTCTTTTAACTGAGCCTGGTCATAGAGAAGTCACAATGGTCTTTGTCCACTTTATGCTCTAAAGAAAGATAATAGAACCTCTTTCTGATGCTCAAAAGCCTTCAGTAACTCAGAAAATATAAATAAAATCTATGCAAGAAATATAATAAATAATAAAATATATGCAAGAAAATAATAAAATCAATGCAAGAAAAGGTAAAATTGTTAATCATGTTTTTCTTGGCTTTCTTTCAGATAATTTCCCTTCCATATTTAATTCATGAATTTTGACATTTCCATATCCCAAATTCAAACCTTGGAAAGATGAGATGCCCTAAATAGTAATGAGTAGGTGAAGCTTGTTCATAAAATGAATACAAAGAAATTACAAAATCAGTTGTGCTTTTTTCTACTATGACAAGCAAATAAGTGTTTGTCATTGTCCAGGTTTTGAAATAATATCTTAAGCTGGAGGAAAAAACTAGACAACCAGAATTCCAGGGCCAATACACAGCTGTGACACTCATGCTCTGCATGTCTTCCTGCAAACACTTTCTCCTGCAAACAGGCCTCCCATTTCTGAAACCCTTCTCAGGAAGGCTGAGTTATGCCCTAGGACTATGCTACCAACTATGCCCTGCTAAACAGACAATTTTGAATTAGCATAATGCCTTCAAATCTTGGAGTGCCCCAGGACAGAGATGAGCAACTCCTTCTGGGGTGCATGTACACCACGATGGTAACACCGAGTTCAGTGGAGCCAGATAAGCTCTCGTAGCTGAGAAGCTGCAACTGTGGTGGATTCTTAATGCTAAGGATCACGTATTAGGTCAACGTTTTCCAAAAGATTATCAGAGGTTTTAATGCTCTGGTGGCAACAGGGTTGGGTAATATGTATACTGAGCAGGTAATGTGCAGTATGTGGTTGTGTTCGAGGCTTTTGTTTGAATTAAACATACAGAAGCCATTCAGAGGTGTTCCTACTTCTAAACAATCTCTATACTTTAAAAGAATTGTTTCAAAACTAGATGTCTGAATGAAAGTGAATAACACTGAAAACTGGTTAGACCAAAGGAATGTGTTTCTGCATTACTGGAGCTGCCAGTTTTGAGGGTACTGGGGCCCATCGGATCGTGCCTTAGGGTTGCTTGCAGTGCAGTCCCAGACACAAGCACAGCACAGCAGGCTTCAAACATGCTCCCAACGTCGGAAACAGCAGCAATACTGCCAGCAGAATAATTTGTGGAGATAATTTCAGTCCAAGATTGCCATCTTGTGGACTGCAGTTACAGAATAAAATTTTTTAAATCTAGATTTGCTATCCTGTGATCAGTGATGACAAATTTACTGCACTCTAAAAAAAATTGATTACTTTTCAATGAATCTTTCAGATCAAATTAAGGATGTTCAGTTCTCCTGAAACAATCAGAGAAATTTCAGATTACAAAAGATTTATAGTATCTGATAATAAATATTTTACAGCATCAACATTTTACAATTAGAGGGAACAGTTTTACATGAAAGAATTATCAATCTATATAGGCTAGGGGGTGAGGGGACTGAGAACAGCCCTGCTGAGAAGGACTTGGCAGGGAGGTGGATGAGAGGCTGGACATGAAAGCACAGAAAGCCAAACGTGTCCTTGGCTGCATTCAAACCAGTGTGGGCAGCAGGGCAAGGGAGGGGATTCTGCCCTTCTACACAGCTCAGATGAGACTCCACTTGGAATACAGTGCCCAGTTCTGGGGTCCCCAGCACAGAAAGGACATGGACCTTTTGGAGTGAGTCCAGAGCGCCAGAGATGGTCAGAGGAATGAACCCCCTCTGCTCTGAAGAAAGGCTAAAAGAGTTGGGCTTGTTCAGGTTGGAGACATCATTGCAGCCCTCCACTACCTAAAGGGAGCCCATAAAAAAGATGGGGACAAACTTTTTATTAGGGCCTGTTGTGACAGAACAAGGAATAATGTTTCAAACTAAAAGAGGCTAGATTTAGACAAACTATATATAGAGGATAATTTTTTTACAATGTGGGTGGTGGAACAATGGAACAAGTTGCTCAGAGGGATTGTAGATACCCCATCCTTGGAAACATTCAAGATCAGGTTTAGATGGAGCTTTGAGCAACATGATCTAGTTGAAAATGTCCCTGATCACTGCAGGAGATTTGGACTAGATGACCTTTAGTGGTCCCTTCCAACCCATAATATTCTATTCTAAGACTATGATTAATGGTTTATAAATTTAGACATAAAAATTTAATTAAATCTTTTAGAAGGTGACTTGGTAAAGTAATATTCTCTCCCAAAAGACTTTACCTAGAAAAGCAGCTTTAATACAGGAAAACACTGCTCACCTATCAAGTTACAGAGGTAACTGATTACTTTAAAAAGGTTAGTGGCCTTAAACTATTTTATTTACTCAATATTAGGATCTAAAATATTTTAACATATCTGCATCTGACTTAAACATATTTTAGAGCACTGATTAAAAAAACCCCAAACAAACACATTTCTCAGGGAAATATGTGTATAATAAGGAAAGATTTTAAGCACAATTATCTGGACCAGGCAGCATGTATCCAATAAACATATATGATGCATAGATGTGTGTTTGATTTACTTAGGTTTACCATTGCCATACTTTGGAAACTGCCTGTTTTGTAAGCACACTGTCCTGCTAGACTTGGATTGCTGGACTTGGGAATCTCAGGCATTCAGACATTCCTGACAACAGGGCACATCTGGAGAATGCAGGTTCATTATGGGGAACACTGAGCCCCACTCCCTGCTCTGTCATCTGCTGCCAAGGAGACTGTTTCAGCCAAAGATAAAAGCTAAGAGCATTGTTTTATGTTTTCCAAGACCCTGCAGAATGTGCAGCTCCTTCTTTGTACTGTTAATATGTAGCCTATGATGAGACCTCAAAATGCCACATCCATTTGAGAAGCCAATGAACCTGTGTTGAAAGGGACTCTTGGTCAATAATAATGATATATTGGGGATACATGATACAGAGGGTGTCAAACTGGGACATTATTGAAGATATACTACTTTTCTTTAAACATTTTGCATTTTATTTCAGAGCTACAAATGAGAAACTATAACAAGTTTGAAATCTAATCACATAGTAGCAATCCAGTAACAATCAATTACTATCAGCCTGATTTGCATTTCATTTACAGCGTCATTTTCGTAAATGGAAGCTTTCTTTTAATATTTTATACTGTATTGCAGTCACTTTAAATTGTGCATTAAATACATAATATCAGCTAGTTAAATACAAGAGATTTCTAGTGCAATTTTCCATAACATTTTATATAATGATCACTCATTCTCAGTTAACTTTGTCTAAGCTCTATTTACTCTGCTCTTTATTTAGTGTAGTAATACACAGAGGAGATTCAAGTAAACACACACGACTTCTATCACAGAAGTTGAAAAAATGCAAATGTATTCAACAATTTGTGTTCATAATAATCAGATAAATTTTAACAGTGAACATTTATTTTGACTTTCCAAGTTGAAATTATTCATACCTGATTTTAAGAAGATTTAAAATCCTTCCTGTCTAAATTAAATGAAGAGAAATGTTGTTCCACTTTTGAAAAAGAATCATTAATATCTTGAATGGGCCATGTACAAAAGATTGTTGCATTTGAGATCACACAACATAATGCCTCAATGCACGTGTCTGAAAAGCTCAGGTCTGTAATACAGCACACATGGCACACTCTAGAGCAAAGTGTGGGGAACATTTCAGTCCTTTAAAACAAGAAAGGTGAGCGAACAGGCTGGCTCCCTTCTACCAGGCACTAAGATGTGGATTTGGCTGAAGAAAGGCACTCCCAAGTTAGTGCACTCACACCTTAGCAGAATGACAGTCACAGACTCCATTCTGCTGTTATTAAGTCTGTAAACACAGAAGAGATTGACATAAGCAGATATAAGACCAAACAAAAAAATCTCTCTTCTTCGTGTGTGTGCTGTTGCATTAAGCTTTGTGTATTTTATTGCCTTTTCTTCAAATTTTGCAACTTTTCATTATTATCAAATGCTCATACGAAGCATGTAAGTAGGAGCAGATGTTGTGTCACAACAATAACAAATATACAGATCCTCATGTGATGTATTTTGACATGTTTACATTATCACCTTTCTGTTAAATTGCAGTTCTGAAGAAAACATCAGATGTGACATCAAACATCATACAAAGGAAAATGAATTGTACCTATAGAGAATAACTCAATATGGGTGTCTAAAGATCCCACGTGCTCTAAGTGTCCCTGTATATATCAGCTGACTAAATCCAAAATTCTGAAAATGTCCTCTGACACTAAAGACATAATCATTAAGTCTCCTCCAGTTCTAATTACTGTTGTATCCCAATGTTTCTTTCAACATGGAACATTGAGTGGGTCTGTTTTCAAAGAGCTAATGCAATACTAATGGCACAGAGATCAGTATTTCCACTGAAAAGAACATAAAGGAATAAAACCAATGAGCTCCTGAGATGAGCTACTTGTAGCTTGTACTTTATGTTACCACCCAGAGAGACACAGATACACAGAAAATTCCACTCTTAATGAAAATTCCACTTCTGCCTGGTGCTGCAAAGAGAAATATGTAAGGAATCCTGCTGTGGACCACAGCTAATAATTCCTCAATGAAATTAATAGGAATATGAGGGCAGAATTACTGTTTGCACATTTGAATAGTAAACTGCAAATGTCAAAGGTTTAAACATTTACTAGAAAACAGGTTATGTGGGGTTTACTCCTTTGGGAAACATCAAACATCATTAGAAATGTTTTAGACTTTTATTTTGGTCACCAACAGCACCTTGAAGGGCTAAACTGCTTCAGACTGACTATGGCTAACATACTTTATTAATGCAAATTAATATTTTTATTTTTATTTTTATTTTTATTTTTATTTTTATTTTTATTTTTATTTTTATTTTTATTTTAGCAGAGAATAGAGTCTGTTGCTTACTGGGAAGTCATTTTCTTCTATCAAAACAATAGGGATTTCTTGGGAGTTTCTGTGTACATGTATTAATCATCTTCTTGTCCATATGCTTGCTGCAGCCATGTGCTAAAATTCACTTTAAAACCTCCATTGATTAAAAAATATCACAGCTATTTCTCAGAAATATGTAAAGACAAACTTGGTCTGCTTCACAAAGTTTAACAGAGCCTCTGCATTTAAGGACATTAAACCACCATTGTGCAGAAGCTGACAGAGCAAAATTTCTTTGCAAACCAGCTTTAAGTTTTAGTGGGTTTAGAATAGGCTTTAAAAGACATTTCAATAGTAGAATACAGGACTTTAGATCCAAAGGTTCAGATTATCCACTCTTGCCTGTGAAGGAGCACATTTTTAATCTCTCTGAATATTAAGCCTAGACATTTTTGTACCTATGCTCTCTATCTGTGGAAGCAGATAATCTTGGTGGAATTACAGTAATAATTTTAAGCAGTGCCACAGCATGAGCCTTGCCATTATCACCCACAGGTCTGTCACATTGTGGGAATTGTCTGTAACCTGACAATGAAAAGATATTAATACTGCATCACTACATATATACTTCACACCTTTAATAGACATTTTTATGACTCATTTGCTGGGTTATTCTGGTGCAACAATATTCTGAGCTCCTCTCAGTTGCTTGGCAGTTCACGAAGAAACAAAGTTAAAGCTGTGGGTGTTATTTTCCATGGTCATCTGGGGGCCAATGACACAAGCAACTTGGCCAGAACACTAAGGCAAAGGGTTTCTGTCATAGCAATGGTATCAGCTGCATTCCACAGCCCTGGCCAGCACGGGCAGCCTTGGGCTGCTCCCACAGAACCTGTTCTGGGTGAAGGGAGCAGGTGAAGGATGAGAAGCTGCTGCAGTGACCAGGAAAGGCTGCACTGTGTGGTTACAGCAAGACGTGTACGCTGCTGCCAAAGAAACACAGCTGACACAGAGGGATTCCTGTCCCTGGGTCAGTGCTGCTGCACAAGAAAGGTGTCCTCTGCATTCTGTTCAGGATGGACAGACACCCAAATCATACACTATTCTCAAACAGCAGTGACTTTGAAGGAGAGCAAATGTACCCCAGTACCCCAGAGGTCTTAAAAAAATGGAAATAGAGCATAATGCAATAAAATTAATCTCAGCTGTTTTATCCCTAAACAACTCAAGTTTTGTCCTCAGTACTTTTGTTGTTGTTTTTTCATGAGAAGGAAATTAATTTCAAAGTCCCAACTGTACTTGAAAAGTGGATCATGGTTTTGCACCCGAAGAACCCATAGTTCCATCTTAGAATCACATAAATATTTTAAATGAACATATTCAGGTTCTCTGAGAAGAGCTGACCATCTGTCAGGAATAAGGAGAAATCCCTTCAGGTCTGGTTTTGGACAGGAGGCTGCATTAACCACCTGTCTGTACATATGTCTATAGGGACATTTGGGACCAGCTCAGTGTGACCTCTGTGTTCATTTAGATTTATTTTAACAGGCAATATGTTATGTTAAAACAAAACTGTCCCTGTGGCATCACCCATCAAAGAGAGTATCTGCAGCATGAAGAGCAGGCCTTCATGGGAGAAAACACACAGTTCTCTTCACAGTTGTCAATATTCTTGAGTTTTTATTCAAATCATAGCTGGAATGTTCTCTGGGTAAAAGTTGGGTGCAATTAAAAAGGGCATGTTCATTGGAAGGATTAAAATAGGATTTGGATGTGAAGTTAAATCAAGACTGACATAGGAAAAACCCCACAAATTACTATAGTCTGCTAATTTCTGGTAGAAAACAAAGGAATCTTCTGGGTTTAAGATACAGATGTTAAGACATAAGAAACTTCCTATGAAGAAAGAGGTTTGATAAGGTTTTGGTGACAGCTAAACGAGATTTGTAGGACATTTGGCTCTCCTTTCTGTAAGCCTCCAGAATGTTTCCGGGCACATTTTTTATCAAACTGGTGATAAGAATTACAGCATCAAGCAAGGGTAAAAGATTTATATTTCAACCACACACAGCTTCTCCTTTCAGGGTTCATTTATGAGCTGATAGCAAACCCATAATAATGAAATAATTTCCTATTAAAATTGTAACAAAGTGCTACACAATGTCATTGTAAATATAAAGATATTCTTAGAGTTTCCACTACTCTATTAATTTCAGTATTAATTCTAATAATGATAATGTAATTTTAAATGTCAGTACCATTAAGTATTTCAGAATTAAAATACTAAGAAATGTGATGAGACTTGTTAAAAATACTTATATCAATGTTATAAATATGGATAGCACCAGGAACATAAAAATAATGTTCAAATTAAAACATATTTGTGTTTAATAGATCATGTGAAATGCCCTGAGCATGAGTAAGTGCAGTTTTCATGGAGTCATTTGGAGTCATCAAACTTTGATGTTTTCCTTTTTTTAACACAGACAAAAACCCCAACAAAAATAAGAAAATTACTTATCTGTGTCATTTGTCACTGATTTCTGAAGTATTGATGGTAATTACATCTTGTAAAACCATTTGTCTTTTTATTTGAAAATTTCAAAACCTTGGCCCTTTTTTAATATGTGCCTTTGTAATTTTCCACTTAGAAACATTTTGCTTTAGAAATGGCCTATCTGTATTTTTAACTGCCTGAAAAAGTGGAAAGTAAAAATGGTTCACATCAGATGTAAAAGTTTTAACCACAATGACATTTGCAGAAAAAGAGAACTAAAATATTATTATATAAAAAAAAGAAAAAAACCCAAAAAAACAGTGCCCTGTAATAGTTTAATTAATTACTCTGCTAAGATAGAAAATTATAACAACTCCACAAAATCTGTCAGCCATCTAAACCTGAATCGTGAAAGTATCAGCATTAGGGAACTTTTTTCCTAATGTCAAACCTAAAACATCTTGACAGCAATTGAAGCCTGTTTTTTCTTCTCCTACACAAAAGTTGGTGCAGAAGAAAGTTCTTTTTAATTTTTTTTTTTTTAATCTACTTTTTATATGTTGTGGGCTCACTTCTGGCTTCTCAGAATAAAACACCACCAGAAGGCTGGACTATCACATACTCCTCTTTCTGTTGAAAATGAAATTTTTCCTGTTGTCTGAGCACAGAGACAGCTTCACACTGTATGAAACCTCCCAAAGGAAGAAGACAGCAGGGCTAATGCTGCTTTGTCTTTTCCTGTTGTTACTATTAGGAGAATTAAAAGCAAAAAAAGGATGGGAAAGAACAGACTAGAAGAGTAACCTTGTGAGGAGAAAATGATCCTTGGATGTTTCTCATCCAGTTGTTATTAAAAATGTATGTGCTAAGCATATATGGTCTCTTTTTCTGCAAACCTCATTTATATAAGCCTGAACCCTGCAGTCAGACTTGTGTTATCACACTGCCAGAGAAGGACATGGCCATTATCCAGACCAGCAGTGTAAAAAAGCTGCAATAATTGTCAGGTATAAGCAAAACTGGTAGTAGAGCTTAAAACAACTAAACTATTCCTTGCTGGCTTTTCTCTATAGCTTTATGTCTTACAATCCCATGTCTTACAATACCCCTTTTTTATGTCAATATATGAGGAGGATGGGGAACAGAAGCAGTGCTTCAGCCTCTTTAAGGGTCTTGGATCATGGCTAGAGATTGTCTGAACCATTTGTTAGCCTTGATCCACTTCAGATGTCTGTGCAACATAAAGAGACTCAGAATGAATGAAAAGTCCCTATGTGAACCCATTTATATCATATGGGTTTACCTATACATGTAGACAGACACATAGGAACTGAATTATACAGGTGGCATTCATCAGAGCAACCTTTTTTGTAATTATCAGATACTGGTTTTTACTCCTAGACCTCAGTAAACTTTTTAAGTCTTTGCTTCAGACTCAACAACAGAGCTGCAAATAATTGCAAAAAAATCATATGCGTGGATTCATTTGGCATATACTCTCAAGATACCTGAAACTGTTGCTTGCTCTGTTCCTTTTGAAGTAGGAATCCTTTTTACTCTACCTAGTTCTGTAGCCTTGTGGTTCCAACTGACTATTTAAACATGGAAGCAAAGCTGTACTATTTTGAAACTGATAAAACAGTCACCACTCAGCCTTTGAGATCTCTTGTCACCTTAAAGTCTTTATTAGCAGTGGAAGAGCAACTACCTTGAAATAGCTGCTTTAGCATTAGATCCCTCCAAATTGTGCTGTGTTGGTCACATATACTCCAGACAGATGTATCTACAGCTCATCAGTCCAGTAAATACTGATTTAATGGAAAGTCACTCAATACTCTCAGTAAATTTTAGAAGAAACTAGCAAATGCATTTTGATATACTGGACAGGTTATGATGAATTAGCATGCAGAAATAGCAGCCCTCAGAATGAGGAAAAGTATGAAGTTATTTCTAGCTGGTCAGGTTGTGGACAGTGGGAAATAAGAGCATTCTGCAAATGGCCTAAACAAAATAAAATTTGGAAAACATAAATAAAAAGTCACCAAACGACTTTCCCAAATTATGCTAATTCTGCAGCAGGAGTGATCCAGCAGTACACTTCAGCTCTACATTTAAAGTGCAGCAGCTTAAAGCATTAGACTCTAATCTTTCCATGGGTAGACTTCCATACTTATGTGCTCATTCAGTGAATACCTAGGTAGGACTTCTGTTGCAAGGAAATGACAGTTAGGAAAACAAGATTTTTCAAAAAAATAAGTTTATTTGTTTCAGAAGACTTCAAATAGTCTGAAAAACTCAAATTCAATGCCTTTTAGTTATTTACTTCAAGACTCTGTAAAAGTAAGAGAAATGAAAACAATGAAAATATCTACACTAAATCCAAGCTTTTCACCAAAAGTTCTTTAAAATCTATAGAGTTATTGCTTAGCTGAGGTGCCCTTCACTCTGGAAAGCCTCAGAAAGTCTTCAACGAGACCTGTCCCTTCTCAGCACACTTTAAGCCCCCTAGTACATAATATATTGCATAAAATATGGACTGAAAGGCAGAAATGAACAGCCTTTGCCAGGTGACTACAGGATCTGTTTGGGTCAGCACAGTTTTCTTGTTCTAAAAGCAAAGTCACAGAGATAAGCTTAAATCCTCATGGTTAATTATTTTGCCTGGGATGAGAAAGGTCTTTATCATTGCTAAAGTTATTCCACTTTAAATAAGCTATTAAATATTTATGAAGAAATTAATCTAGACATTTTATATCTTGTGTTTGTTCCCTGGCCTACAGAATGAGTCTTTGTGGAAACAGTCTAAAATTTGCCAGAGCTGAGCAGCTCCACCAGGAGCTGTAGACATGAGGGTAACAGGGAAGTATTTGCATGGCTGTGTTCAGATTCCTTGGCAAACTCAAGCAGGGCACAGAGTTGATCTCTCCAATCCATCCTGCATGGTTACTGCCTACCAGGGTCATGAGAGTTGCTTCCTTGATAGGTGTGGCAGTCTGATCTGACTGGGCACCCAAGCCACTCTTTCACTCCCCTCCATAAATGGACAGGGGAGAGAAAACGTAAAAGAGGCTCCTGGGTTGAGATAAAGACAGGGAGATATCACTCAGCAGTTACAGGGAGAGATTACTCAGCTGTTTGATCAGAAGATCTCAGGCCAAACAGACTCAGCTTGGGGAAATTAGTTTAATTTATTGTCAATCAAATCCAAGGAGGATCAGAAGAAATAAAATCTTAAAACACCTTCCCATCTGTCCCTTCTTCCCAGGCTCAATTTCACTCCCTATTTCTCTGCTTCCTCCCCACCAGCAGCACAGGGGGATGGGGAATAGGGGCTGTCATGTCAATTCATCCCACATTGTACCTGTCATTCCTTCCTCCTCAGAGAGGGGACTCCTCACACTCTTCCCCTGCTCGAGCATGGGGTCCCACCCCTGGGAGACTCCTCCCTGCACTGCTCCACCATAGATGCCCCACAGGGTCACAAGTCCTGCCACCAAACATGCTCCATCCAGCCTGGGCTCCTCTCCCGTGAGCCCACAGGTACTGCCAGGAGCCTGCTCCAATGTGGGCTTCCCACAGGATCACAGCTTCCACCTTCCCTGGCACCAGTCTCCTCCAGGGGCTGCAGGTAGATTTCTGCCTCACCATGGCCACGAAGGGCTGCAGGGGAATCCCAGCTCCACTGCCTGGGGCACCTCCTCCAACTCCTTTTGCACTGCAGGGCTCTTTCACACATCCACAGTCCTCTTTCCAGCGGTTGTGCAGCAGTTTTCCCCCCCTTAAATCTGTTATCACAGAGGCATCACCACCACCATCACTGGTGGGCTCAGCCTTGGCCAGCACCGGATCCGTCTTGGAACCAGAGGGCATTGGCTTCATTAGACATGGGGGAACCTTCTGGAATCGCCTCACAGGAGGTATCTCTGTGGCCCCTCTGCTACTAAGACCTGGCCGCTCCAATCCAATCCAATGGATTAAATAGGCCCCAGAACATTAATTTTCAAAGCCAGTGTCAAAATTTCTCTATTTCATGCAACCATGGGATTCAGCAAGTGATATTTTTTGATGAAACAAACTTTTTAAAAGTGAAAAGTTGTTTAAAGCTTAATGCCCTAGATTTATCCTTTGCCAGCAACTCTTCCTCTGGGAACAAGTCAGGATTTAATTATGTCCCACCCTAGAGATTCCCATGACCTTCTAAATAGTTAACTTTCATAATTTAGTCTTAGAACGTTATAATCTTTCTCTGCCAAAAGCCTACTGATATTGCTATTGTCTACATTATCCTGGAGACATCACTAGCAGTAGGTCAACTCTGTGACTTCAGTTACAGTTGAAGGACACAGCAAACTCTCTCTCATTTGTGGACTGCATGAATCAAACCATGGGAAATTGTAATAAATTGAATGAAAGGACTGATTTTTTATACTATAATATATTTTATACCAGCGTTCCTTAATACAAGAGGGTTTTATCTAAAAAGCATTAATTTACCAAAACAAATTGGATACAAGTAAGTTTTACTCTGCAGAATGCAGGCATATTTACTGAAGAATAAACTGTTTTAACTACCTTTACATTATTTGTGTATATTTCTTCTGTTTGAACTGCTAGTTGCAGAATATTGTCTGGAAATCAGCACCTTTGTGGACTCGTATTTGTCTGTAATATGTATTGTTTAAAAATAAAAGAAATCCAACCAAGCAAGCTAATTTAAAATTTCATATTGGATATGTATTGTCATGCAATTGTAAATGTTAGCTGTCCAAAATTCAGCCTACTGACTTCAGCAGGCCTGTTTGGGCAAAGAGAGCAGGATCCAGATAAACTGGTTCTTGTGAACCCTCTTAATCTCACATTGTGCAATGGTAAAAGCCCCATGCTGAAGATGTGCTCACCTCCTTTAGAGTTAACAATTTCATTTCCCCTCTCTCAGCAGAGGAGGAGAAAGAAAATCAGCTAAAGGGAAACCTGACCATGACTGTTAAAAACGGGCCTCTGAGAAATCTGAAAGATTAAGAAAGACAGAGAAAATGGAAAGCAGGGCCACGTCCTCTTCATCTCTGTCTTCAGGCAGTTACTTTTACAGTTCCACCTTTGGGAAGGATTATTAGAAATTATAAGGGATGAGCAGAGAGAGGGTGAGCAACAAAACACAAACAAGTAACCAAGCAAGCAAACAACCTTAACTGAGTAAGAGAGTCAGGTTTAGATTTTTGTTGCCAAAATTTTGGTCCATGGCTGTAATTTTTTATTGATGATCAATGAATTTTAGCCCAAGCCTTAAGTTTGAGCAAAATCCAGCCCAATAAGGTATTTATATTTTGCTTCTGAGGGAAAACTATTTAACTAAGGTTGTACTCATTTAGTGAAAATGAATTATGT
Organism: Trochalopteron elliotii; assembly: GCA_024734555.1. NCBI lineage: Eukaryota > Metazoa > Chordata > Aves > Passeriformes > Leiothrichidae > Trochalopteron > Trochalopteron elliotii. The sequence continues at coordinate 4,802,542 of JANPWX010000078.1, read as the reverse complement.
TTGTGAAATATATAAGCACAGTTTATAATTTTACCATGTTTTCACAATAAGCTGGTCTTAATAAGAAAAATAATTCACAAGAAGAATTATGCCTAACATAGTTCTCCTATCTCTTTGTAGTATATTTGTACTAAATGAGCAGCTCATCTATCAGGATGAAGTACTCAAATCCCTTAATGACCACTGTGCTAATTTTGTGCTATGATTTGATTAAAACTCGGCGCCTCCACTTTTACAAAATAAGATTTTTTTCCCCTTTTTACTACTTTAACATGTATTTAGGGAATAATATTTAACAACCTGCCATCTTTTTTGCCCAGAGATCTAGCAGTATGAAATTAACTTACATAAAATGTTAAAACATTCATATTTTTATCAGCACATAAAGAAATGGAAATGGAGTTTCTAAATGAAGCAGAGACTGGTAAAACCCCATAACTTTAAACACATTACAGATGAATTTAAGCTCTTTAACTACACACACTATTTGCTCTGGTAGTCCCCAAATGCATTCCCAGGATACACAGTAGAACTTCTATTTATTTCAATACTGTCATGGCATACCCATATAGATTGGATACCGGGGACAACTGGCACCAGCAGTCAAATAGCTGTAAATAGATTAAGATCAAGTAGTATCTGTTTTATAAGACAAAGTTTTATATTGTGTTTCACATCTGCAACACAGGAATAGAAATTAGGCAGAATCAAGATTTATAGGTAGGTAAGAGACCAAGATAAATAAATATACTGAAGCAAAACTTTTTGATGTAATTATTAAGCTGGTTTTGGTAACAATTTTAGTTTTCATTGAAGCACCTTCATTTCAACAAGGCTTTTTTTAGAAGTGTTCCTATTTACAGAGTGGATGCCTGGTTGGGGTAACAGCAGCCCAGGTTCAGTGTCCACAGGATGAAATGAGAATCTATCTGAGTCTCCCATATCCCATAGGGATGCTCTGCCTACAGCACTGTTGACTATTCTAACAAGAGGTTAGAGGGCTTCTGTCTCAAAATAAAAATCAAAAAATTTACCATAACAAGACCATTGATGCTGGTGCAAAACGAAAGCAAATTGAAAAAAACCTTAAACTTTTGTACTGGGTCTGGCTGGAATATCACAGCAGCTGATATTGTGACATGTTCTGGATTTGTGACTGAACTCTGTTGATCACATACAAGTGTTTTGGCTCCTGCTGAGCAGTGTTTGTACAGCACCAAGTCCTTCTGGTTTTCACTCTGCCACTCTGCTGGAAGGGGGAAGGAGACTGGCAGGAAACACAGACACAACTGTCGACCTGAACTCCCCAAAGGTGTATCCATGCTCACTTGTTAAGCTGTTTAATTTTGACCCACAAGTTTGCTTGCTTTTTCTCTTCCTCTGCACTTGCACATCAATGATGGAGTAGCTCTGAAGGTGCTTTGCTGCTGGCTGGGGCCAGCCCAACACACTCCTTTTCTAACAAAGTTCACTGAGCAGCTGAGCCGGTGATTAAATTCCATATCTATCAACTGATTAAAAAAGAAGACATAATTTTGTCACTGAGGCAGAAATGTGTTCAGTTTGATTCCTAGCTCTGTCCCAAGCTTTCTCTGTGGCCCTGGACAAGCTGAATTTCTACTGTCCTTGGACAATTCACTCAATTTCCACCAACAGGAGTTTTACCAAAACTGTTTTAATGGTAGCAGCAGCAGCACTAAGCCATGCATTGCTTTTGTCTTGCTCTGGAACTGTTTTCCCTCTTGTTTGTAATCAAATTAATTATTAAGTTGTTGTCTAAACTTATAGCCAAACAGCCTATGGTTTTCTTTTACAGCATATCCCATGAATATCAGAAAAGGAATATCAGAAAAGAAAGTGGTAATTAGATTATGTGTGCTTGAGAGGACCAATATCTACTGCAAAGGTTTCTTGTATTCTCTTGCTGCAAATAGAACAACTAAACAGACTCAGCTTCAGCTTTTGCAACTGTGTTTTCACTTTCAAGGCTGTTTGTTCTTTAACTGGTAATTGTACACATATAGCTGACATTAATGAGACTTTTGAATACAAAAGCTAATACAAACTTCAGGCTGTCCCCAAAAGTAATTTTTAGAGAGACAGGTAATAAACCAGACTTGTGTAGTTCATTAGCTACATCTAACCTGACTGAATACATCACTGTCAACTCTAGTAACCTTGGACACAGAAGACAGTGTCACACTAACCAAGATTAATGAAACTACTGAATGTTAAATAAAAAATAAGACCAGAGTTTCCAAAACTAAAACTTTTTTATTGCTGAGGTGTTAAAATGCTAATGGTTTATTTTTATGCAAATAACTTATATGAAGCATGGGAGACTTGACAGACACTTTGAACAATTGCAGTAATAAGCAGCATCAACAGTCTGTGGCATACAAGGCTCTGGAGGAGGTGCCATGTGACTGTCTGCTGCTGTTACTGTCTTTGACCTTATTTTTTTTTATTCTAACTCTAAACTGAGAATCCTGCTCTCATTTTCTATGCAGCCTCCTTTTCCTTGCCTGGAAATTAGGACTTTTAAAATAAAAAACTATTTTACTCTTGTCAGTTCTTTACCTCTTCAGTTTTCTTTACCTTTTTTCCTCGTATTTTCTGGTTGACAGGCATAGTCTCTGATAAATCAAATAATTCAGTAACTTCTCTTAGCTGCTAACAATTCTCTCTTACTCTTTATTTTGATGAGAAGTATTTTTCACTCCATTCCAGAAGGTCTTCTGAAAAACAGAAAAAATTACAATATTGGATGATGCATTTTATTTACACATAATATCATTATCTTTATATAAACTAAGACTTTTATATTTCTTAATGATATGGCTTGTATAAACACCACCACGACAATGCAAAATATCATGATGTAAATAATAAGCAGAATGTGAGAGTAAATAAATTAACAGGAGAGCAAAAAAACCACAGCATGTTTGCTTCTCTCATCCTGGTAACCATTAATTCTGATTACTTATTCTGGCTTTATTTTAACATATGAATTGGGGAGAAAGGAAAATAATTGACAGAAAAATTAGACTTAAGAAAATTAAGTAAAAAGTCACACTTATCAGTCATGAGGCAGCTTAACATTTCAGAATTAACAACACAGCATGGAAGGGGCCATGAAGGACAACAACCTGCAATTGCACGGTTCCTGTCACAAAATAATGAAGTTTTTGTTTTGTTTTTAATGCCCAGTTGTCTCTACCCCACTGCTTCAATGGCCACATGTCGAATCCATGCAGGAAGCTTGTTTGCTTGCTTTGCTCATGAGCTCCTGCACTGTGTGGGTGGTCATGGAAGGGAAGCACTGATGCACTGAGCACCTGGATGGGGATTGTCCAAAGATCTGCTCCCATCTGTGTAACATCTTGTGTTTTCTGTTTTGTGCTTCCTAACAAGTATTGGTTTGCTGTCAGTCATTCTCAGTGAAAGAGGAACAGCTGAGGAACAACACGCGTCTATTAAAGCAGCATTAAAAATCAGAATTACTAAAAAAGAAAACTTTGTGGTAAAGTGGATCCCTTTGTTCTACAACATAAAATGATATTATCTTCATTATTTTAAGATTAATATTTTAAATATTATATCTATGTTATAGCTGTTACATTAAGTTTTATGATTATTTTTAATTAAGATATTTTTATTATTTTCCTTATCAAATGGTTTCCTTACAAAATCTTCCTTACAGAAGTGCTGAACAGAAAACCTTAAGCAGCAATACTTTATGTATGCCTTAATTGTNCCTAAGAAAAGAAGACTATTGGTTTTCTTACAACTAATTTACAGTGTTACAGTAACTTTGTGAATTCTGCACACTGAAAAATTAGACAATCTTCAAAGTCCCAAAATCCTACAAGTTTCATGGTAAAAAATTGCTAATGTTTTTCAATAGTTTCCTATTGATTATTGACAAAAATTACTTGTGTTCCTGTGGTTCTCCATCTACTTCAGCATGAGCATCAAGTTTCCATGGCCTTAAAGCAAAATTACAAAAGGAGGATATTATCAATTTTTTTAATGAGGACTAGGAGTCTGAAAAAATGAACTGTCACAGTCTCCAAAACAGTGACAAAGCCCTAAAACAATCAAAACACCTCCAATCCTTCATCATCTTTGCACCATCTGTTAGCAACTCTGTTTTCCTATTAAAATGACAGGTGTAGATTCTCCTTTGTCCTCCTTGTACTTTCCATGGATTAGATAAGATTTTTCTGTGGGGTTTGTTTTTTTGGTTGTTTCGTTTGTTTGTTTGTTTTTCAATAAGGATGTGAAAATTACCATCCTCATGAGCTGGATGTGGACAGTAAATGTCTCCTCACACAGCCAAGTATGGAGGAGTGAAGGACCCAGTAACTGACCATAGGAGTGGGAGATGTGTGAACATTCCTAACCCATTTTCTAAGGCTAAACCTACTTGGGACTGTTGCCAGTGAAGCTGAACAGAGAATACAGTTACATCTCCCTGGAATTCACAGTGTGAAGGCCTTCATGGCAGAGAATGGCTCCAGAGAGCCGAGACACAACCAAAAACACAGTTTAATAGGAGAGATGAGAAAAGTAGGTATCAATACATAAAATTTCATATAAAGAGGAGCAACCAAAGACTGGACATGGAAACTATTCACATTACCCCAGACCTCTTCACATAGCCAGACTCTAGTCACTTTAATCCAGTAAGTGGAGACCTCCCTGGTTTGCTGACAGTGCTGGCTTGCTGCAGTGAAGACTTCAAAACAGATCAGAACAATCAAAAAACGAGCTGACCTTGGAGGAACTGTGAAAATAAAAAGGCAGCAGAGCAGCACAAAGGCAGCAGAGCAGCAGCGTGATGAGAAGATACGTGATATCATGGGAATTAATTTAAAAAATGTAAAGAATATTTTAAGTTATTAGAAGAAAAATAAAATTCTTATTCTGTCACCTCTCTCCATGTAGTATAAGCAGAAAATAGAATGGGGGTGACTGTAATCACTGCACTGGTAGTTTAACACATAGAAACAATTGAAAAAGATCGTGAATAGTGTTCAAGTACAACTGCTGAGATCTTGTATTTTCCTTCCTGGCCATCAGAGATTTGATAGCAGTTTCTGTGCGCAGCCAGTAACAGTTGAATAAGCAGGCAGGTAAAAATAAATTTACATAAATTTCCCATCGAATACCAACTCCCAAAAATTTAAAAAAAGTTTTTTAACTTCATGCTGTTCCAAAATATTATTTTCTGAACTTCAATTATCTTGAATTTACTCTTTTTCTGCATTAAAAGTTTTAGAGGAAATAAATCTTTTAAGGAAGAACTGATAAAACAGCCAAGTCATAGCAACTGAATGATGTTAAACAAAAAATCTAAACAAGGTAGGCCAAAGGTACTAAGTGGGATGTGGACAGTAAATGTCTCCTCCATTTACATTTCACTTCTCTATTTTTTGTTACAGATACAGCAGGGGTGAGAAAGTTTTTTCTCACATAGACAACAACCTTTACCCATATGATCACAAGAATGAGATGAATTTATTTGATTCCATTGCACACATCCTCAAGACAACCTCCCCTTGTCAGGCTACAGGACAGAGCAACTGTCTCATCTGGAACCTTCACCTTCAAAATTGAGTATTTCTGTTAATTGATGTGTTTGATTTGCACTGGATTTACTACCAGCAGCAACCACCTCTGAGTCATTTGCTAACACTACAGAATACAACTATGAAAATAAAATCAACGACTAACTAAAAGTGTAAGAAGTTACTCATCTGTCGCTTGCAATTAGACATGAGAGCCAGAAAATCCAGAGCAATTTGTTCTTTACAGTAACTCTAGTTAAAATTAAGCATGCCCAAATCGGCCCACTTGCAGCAAGAACAGAGAAAGCTGCTTTGATGGACTAGAAATACTAGAAGCAAAAAAGAAGCCTGCTTACAAGCAGTAAGTTATAATGGCAGCATTTTGAAAAGGAAAAACTGAGTACCTATTTTGTGGATGTTGATGGTCTGTGTGCGTTGCTCCCTCTAGTGTAAAGCACAGAAAACCACAACAAACGTTCCCCGAAAAATGACTTTTTAAAAAAACCCATTATTCTCCAGTCACATTTTCCCCTATGTATAATTGCTCATATTTTGACATAAGACGTTTTCTCATTTAATTTTCGTTTCAACTCATGATGTAGGTCTCATGCTTCTATTAACAGGGAATGATCACACCAGAACTGAGCAGAGAATGTGCAAACTTACACCCAATACTTAAAACTGTAACACTCCCAAGAAACTGGCAAGCCAGAATGTGGTGTTCGTTTTTCTTTCCACTAGAATATGAATTTCCACTTTATGTTGTTGTTATTATTACCATCATAGAAGAACCTGGTCTAAAACACAGTTAAGTACACTCCAACATGCATGGATTCATCTGACTACTGTGTCTGGTTAGGCCCTAGAATTTGGAAAAAAAGCAGCTTCAGAGCTCAGACTTCCTTTCCTAAGTAGGCACAAAATCTGTTAAAAGCACCCGAGTCGCACTGAAGACTGGCAAGTCTGAGAAGTTATTTTAAACTTTAACCCTATCTCAAGAGCCACTGGATGATACTGGACTTCATCATAAGAGAGTATAGAACAATTGACATTGCTGCAACCTCCTCTCAGACGGGTCTGGGAAGAATTCCTGGAACAGTTCCCATCACATATCCAGAGCAAAAATAAATGAGCCCTTCATGCCAGTTTCATCAGAAGACGCAGCATGCTTTGTCAGGATACTTAACAGGCTTCTTTTAATCACTAAAGTTTTCCAGCTGATAATTCTCCTAAGTGCATACAGTCGCCTGTAAGATGAAGGCAGCACATTTTCATTTTCCAAGAACTGATGAAACCATCTCTGAACAGAAAAGCCATAAAATAAGACTTGGAAGCCTGAGCAAAATTCAAACTAGAGATTTCCCTGAATATGTGATTTAAAAAATGTTCCAAAATAATTAAACTAATGTGCTTTTTTTTACAGAAGATGAGCTTTTTCCCCCCCTGCAATGTTGCTAGCGTGCGAAGCAACTGAGAATGTAGGAAGCCTTCTGAAAAATCATTTTGCAACTGTATGCTTTTTTTTTCACTGCCATTTCATATTTCACAGGTATCAAGATTCTTGTCATACAAGTACTGTCATCTTCCAGCTTCTGTTGTAACTGCATTTCAGCTTTGCAAGGTCCAAGACAGAAAAAAAGCCCATTTCTCTGTGCACCAAAATGAGGCTGTGAATCATTTAGTTTTACACTTACAAAATCAGAGCACATTTTGTGGAACCAGCCTGAAATAAAATCTGATGTAGTGTGCTTTTTTTTTAATATCTTTAACAGAGTCCTAACGGTGACAAGTAGTTCTACTGTCTCAACACTGCCCAAATTAAGCTCCATTCCCTTTAAAGAAGAGCATGATTATATGGCAGATCCCTGAAGTCATTACATTTAATGCAGACAACCATATTTTAGTTTTTCTAACTGATGTGGCTGTTGGGGCCATCAGAGCAGCACACCTCAATGATGGTCCTTCCAGAGTACTTGCCATCACTGTTCCCCCTAAAGCTGTGTCTGCTGTCAAGTCTGAGAAAACTATTTGCTTGATCATTTGTGAAATTTATCCAACTCATCCCTAATTACCAGGGTCCATCACAGGCAACTGGTCTCAGCTAATACCTCCTACACAAAGGGCTCAGTGAGGACAATGCTGGGTGCCACAGGAGAGAACATTCAGCTTCTCGGCCCAGTGCCCCTGGAACAGCTCAGTCATGGAATATGAAAAGGGGCACTGCAGCAAAATCTCAGGGGCTAAATTCAGGACAAAATTTACAGTTGAGAAAGAAATTTTATTTCAAGCTTCTACGGGGGTATTACAAACAATAGAGAATAAAAACATTAAAAACTATTTAAAAAGTAATCGTCCCTTTAAAATAAAGATTCAAGCAGGTTTAACAATGAAGTATGCTATTCAATGAAGTTTTAAAAAAAAGATTTAAAAAGTATTGGTTTTGCTGTATTTGCTAACCCTTTATAAAAAAGCTGGGCATAAATACTTCGTGCACTCATATGCATTATTTGGTGTTTCATATTATATAACTTGGTACAGTATTTACGATATCACTGCAAAAGAGTTCAAACACAGTGCATTTATAAATAATGGAGCCATTATAAATCACATTGCAAACATACCTTGCCATTTTCATTGTTACAAATTCAGTATCTCAGTGAAGGTAGGAATAAAGTAGCTACAACAATCAATATCTTGACTTTATTTTTTTTTCTTTTTAATATAAAAATGCAGTTCTGGAAACCCACCCTCCTTCTTCCCCTGCCCAAACATAATGCTTTACTTCTTAAAAATAAAAATAAAGTACTAATTCTATATACATCACATGTACCATACAAAAATGTATCCAAAGTTTCTATTGCTACCAAAGTGTTCTAAATTAAAAGTTACATAAATCCCCTCCATTGGAAACAAAAGATTACAAGTTACCAAAAAACCAAATTACACACAAACCATCGAGTAATTTTATACAATTTCCAATACATTTTTCTCCCAAAGCAAGTTGTCTTCTCATGTGCCTGTATAAAAATGCATATCAATATATTTGTCAATTTTATTTTTCATTATAAAGCAAATTAATACATTTTCTACAATAAATAAAACACAGGGAGGCACACATATCAACAAAATTAAACCAATGGGAGATAAATGGGATATGGTTTTGAAAGAAATAATGTGCTTGCAGGCTTTAAGCCAGGTTTGTTTTAAACAATAACAACCTTAAGTCATTTTGGGCAACAATGGAGTGTTTTTGGTGATTTGCAAGTGATGTACATAGTATAATCTTTATTGATGTCTTTCTCACAAAGTACCCTCCAAAATAATGCAACTTCCTTTCTTAAAATACATATTTGTAATTGTAAATTTACATCAATCTTAAATATGTGGTACTTTGTGCAAAGAGCAACAATTTACACAAACATTCAGAAGTCTTTTTCAGAAGCTACAGACCAAGGAAGAAATGATACAAGCAGCACCATACTGTATATGATTTAGGCAAACATATATTTGATGCCATTTTGATATTAGGCTTTAAGATCCACTAAACACCTTAAGCTGGAAGATGATGCTTAGGTAGCTTAACCTCAGAAAGAAAGAAATAAAAAGTAAAAAGCATGGAAAAAACAAAAACCAATTCCCTCCCCAGCAAAATTATAAAAGGAATTAAGGAGCTACTTCTAAAATCAGAATAAGTTAAGTGTTGAATATACATTTATGTACAATTATGAACACTATGAACAAGACATTTTAACAGGTTTAGTGGAAAATCCTCCAATCTACAACACAATAAAATAATTAATCAATATGGCAATGGTGATTTAGAAGAATTGCTCAACTATTTCAAGTTTGCAGAACTCAGCCACTGAATCAACAATTAAGGGGTTGTATCTTCAATACATTCTTTTAGACAAAGAGGTTCATTAGTAGAGTTCAAGTCTCTGTGGTATTTTTCATGCCTTGCTAGAGAATCTCTGTTAGTCAATATCACTGAAGTCACTGACTGGTTCTCCATGGACTCGGCTCAGGTGATTCATAGCACGGTCAAAAGCAATTCTTACTGCTTTCCGTATGCTCGAGTTACGTCCTTCCATCATTTTTAACTTGTCTATGGTCTCATCTATCCCAAGGGGAACCATTTTGGATTTGGGAAGCCACTGCCTGTAAGAAAGGGTAAAAAGTAAATCTCTGTTAAATATAGAATAAAATCAAGAAGTCTGTCCAGAAATGTCAGGGCTACTATGCCATGTTTCTCATATCACAGCTTTACCATCTTAAACAAAACAATAAAACACCTTTTAAGATAGTGCTTACTTGCCTAAAATATTTAAAGAACACGAAACATTAAGAAAATCTCTTCCATAGAACAGAGAATACATTCCAATTCAGTGATATGTACTTAGTGATTAAGTATCAGCAGAAAAAAACCAGCATGAAATACTGATGCAGTTAAAGAATGGGCAGCAGCAACTAACAATGGACATGGCTCAAGATTCACCTGACACTGTATTGTTTCTCTTCATTCTTTCCCTTCCATTGTTACAAGGAGTTTTCAGATGATGGATTTTTGCCTTACATTCCAGGCACCTCGATTTGTTCTTTATGGGGAGAGCTAAACTGGCAAGGAAGTCCTGCTTTAGCATGCTTTTACCCTGCAGTATGAAATCTCACCAGCTCCGTATTCAGGGAACTTTTCTGTTTTATGCTCCATTAATATCTTCAAACTCTGGGCATGGAGGAGTGATAATGGAAAGAGCTCTACATCCCGTTCTTCTAGTTAAAGAATTCCAAATATTTACTTTAAAAGTGTAAGTTAAATTTATGTCATTTTCATAAATGTTGACTGTAATCCTATCTCCTGAAGTTACAAACATTAAGGAAAACAAAAATTAGGTGAATTAATATATCTTTATGAATTAATATCTTTAAGATATGTTACTGTAGTCTGCAATCCCAATCCTGCAAAAGGCAGAAGCCCTCCTTTTGTTTAAAAACATTAGTTTGACAGACCATTTGAAGCCAAAGCAACAGGAATCAGACAGTCAAATCTGCAAACATTTTCTTTCAAATAAGTAAAATTTACTATTGAAATATTTTCATTCTCTTAAAGGACTCTAAACTAGAGCCCTATTTTATTGAACACACACTCAAAATGTGAAGCATCAGTACAAGGACACAGACAGTATGATAACAGCATGAAAAGCAGCAGTCTAATCATTATCAGTTTTAATACAGATCAGAGGAAGTTTTAAGAAGGTATTTTTAAAAGAAGGCTTTGCAAGTCCTCCAGATATCAGTGGGGAAGAAGAAGAAACAAATACGAAAATCCATAGGGCACAGACACTGGTAGCACAGACTGAAGCTGGCACACACCCTGCAACTGAATGACAATCACAAACAAGAGTTCAAGACTAAAAGAGACACAACAGAGATAGAATTATGAGTGCCAAAATAATCACAATAAAATAATCATTACCAAAACAAGTTGGTGGGGTCAAGGTGGAGGGGAGGATAGGGGCTGGAAGAAGTATTGAGTCTTTTCCTGTCCCTCTATGCAGAGTACCCATTAGAGACAACTTTGCACAATATTTACAGGGTTGAGGACCACCTGCATATAGAGACTAATCATAAAAGTTCAAGCTGCAGAGGACTCCCCAGATCAAGAAGCAATCAGAGCAATTATTAAGAAAGTGACCAGGGAAAACATGCATTACACTGGTGACACCAGTAAGAGGAAAAAACATGAGAAACAGAAGGCTGAGCATGTTTAAATGCAGATGTTCTCTGCAAACAAAGGCAAAAGAATGCAGGATTTTACGGAATCCTGACCAGCTGAACAAAGATAACTATGAAGAAGTACCAATTAATTAAAAAATAACTGAAGAACAGAGAAATTATGCCAAAAAATCTATGGGGCAGAAGAGCAAACATCAGTTATAAATTTTAGGCAGGAATTTAATTAAGTGATAGCATACTCATACACAGAGGGAGTCAGGAGAATGGCAGCATGACTAGATGCCACATATAATCATCTAAAGAGGAAACAGATAGCTAAAAGTAAGCAAACTCGTGAGAAAAAAAGGGACATGGACAGATATACAGTTAGCTTGACCTGTATGGAAACTTAGGAGAGGAGAGGGTCTACCGAGAACACAGAGAAGAAGTACATAGCTTGATGAAAGGCAGATGAGAAGCTTCCGTGTCTAGGAAAAGCCCACCAAAACCAAAAACAACCCTAACAACCAAAAGAACACCAAAAAACCTAGTGTGTCTCCCCCACCTCCCCAGAAAAACCCCACCAGCCCTAAACTGGAGACCACAAGGAAGGGAAAGAGAATGTTCTGTGAATTATCCCTCTTCAGGCTCTACATAGCATACTGCTGATGCCAGAATAAATGGAAATAGGGAAGGTTTAATGAAAAAAAATTAGAAAAGGCTAAGAACTTCAAATGAAAGTGTTAATAAAGCATTTAACTAAAGAGAGGTTAAAAATTCAAAGAAAATGCACTTGAGCAGACTGGGGGGAGAAGTGTTGTAATTCAGAAAGCAATGATGAAGGATGACAGAGATAAATATTAGACTGCTACTTTTAAAAATCCTATGAAGCAATGAAGCAATTTCATCAGGTCAATAAATGAAAGCAGCTTGTAAATAAGAAAGACTATCTAATGACTTATAATATTTTTTTCCACACTGACAATAAAAAAGTATCTTACAGTGATGATATATACCTTGGACCAAAAATAGACTCAAATGTGAAATTTTAACCTTATAGTTTATACTTCCGTAAGAATTATATCCATGGAAAAATAGTGTTTCAATTTTCTTCTAGACAAAAGGTACAAGTCCTTAAAATTTTAAGTCACTGTATCAAATAATACATTTTAATAACATACCAACTTCTTTTATTGTCAAAAAATAGTACTAAGAATAGTTTCTCGTCTGATTTGGTCTGCATTTGTTCTCCAATTTTCAGTACATCTAGAGGTGGCACTGGTATAGTAACACCATTGTGATGGCCAGCAACACGAGGCATCTTAGGGTCAATAATCTGGAAGAGAGAAGAAAGGATAGTTCCTCATATTTAAAATGACATAATTAATTTTAAGAAGGTATTACAAATTAAGTTAACAAGAAATAAATAATAAACTAAACAGCCACTGGATATAAACTGACTTTGTGTTACACAAAACTTTTTGGCATAAACTGAATAGGCACAGTGGAGACCTAGTGGCAGACTTGACTGAAAACACCATAAAAAACATTTTTTATCTGCATCAATTCTTCTTAAAAGTCCCATTTGAATTCCACTTAGTACAACTTTGAGACTGACGAGCAGGTTTTAGAATGAAAAAGTCAAACCAGGATTTCTAAAAGCTGTAACTGGCCTCAAATTTTGGGGTTTGAAATTCACATCCCTTTAAGAACCAGCCTATGTTAAGGTATAAGTATTTCTGTAAAATACATGCTACATACTCAAACTCAGGAGCAAAAATTAAGAAAACAAAACCAACAATAGATATAACTTTCAAATACGTTGCATATCCAATTTAATGACTCAGTCTTCAGCAAAACATGCAGTCCCAAAGTCTTTCTAAACAAAACTTGAGGGAGAGAGGGAATATGCTGCTAACATTAAACTAACCATGCTGATGGAAAATCTCCTTTACAGGCAGCTCACAGCATTATGAAGTGCTTAGTATTTCCACCCAAAGAAAGGTTTTTACTCCATGCCTGTTCCACCCACCTCCTGCTCCACAAACTCCTGTTGTTTTTCTACGATCCACACTGATCTTAACCCACAGTAAACTGACTTTAGGAAATAAATTAATAGAAAGCTAATACTGTGGGGAGCTTGTAGAAATCAGAAGAATTTTCCTCTCCTGACAGAGGTTTAACTCCTCAATCAATTTATCCCACTCCCAGAGACACCAATGCTGACATAAAGGAGAAGGCAAAAAGGGAACTCTTTTGGTCTTCATCAGTTTAAATCTAGCCCCAACATCTTTCAAGAGACAATAATCAAGTTTTCAGCATCTGACCCACATGTCTTTGAGTCACCCACTGAGGGTATTTAAACACAAGTGCTCTGAATGCCACCTCCAGAGGTTCTAACCTGACTCTGATTACATTTCATGTAATTATAATTACACACATATTAAAAGTCGTGATTGTCCAGACTCATATATAAATCAAGCCAGTATATGAACTGTTCATATAACCCCAAAGGCCCAAAGCCAAACACCCATCAATATTTTCTCTGCAAGCTCTGTAAGCAGAACTGTCTGTTCCTCCTTTATTAACACACATATATATATATATCTCCTATATTAACAACAGCTTTAAGTTCCCAGTACATCATTCACAATTGGCTGCAATCAGTTTATTCCAGCTACTGACTTTGTTTCTTTAATGAGCTGCAGAAACAAATATTTTTAAACTCATTTTGCAGGAGAAACAATATATAATGTAGAAACAAAGACTACTGAGATAAGTATGCTGATTTTAGCAGGGATAGAGCCAATTTTCTTCACAGTATGTGGTATGGGGTTATGTTTTAAATTTGGGCTGAAAACTGCACTGACAATATAAAGATGTTTTAGCTGTTGCTGAGCAATGCTTACAGAGTCAAGGCCTTTTCCCTTCCTCACACTGCACCACCAGTGGGCGTGCACAAGGAACTGGGAGGGGACACAGCTGGGGCAGCTGACCCCAACTGACCTTAGGTCTATTCCATCCCATATAGCATCATGCTCAGTACACAGAGCTGGGGGAAGGAGGAGGAAGGTAGGGACATTCAGTGTGATGGTGTTTGTGTTCCCAAGACACATGTGATGGAGTCCTGTGTTCCTGGGGATGACTGAGCATCTGCAGCCCATGGCAAGTGGAGAATGAATTTGCTTTGCTTGTGTGCACAGCTTTTGCTTTCCCTATTAAACTGTCTTTATGTCAACCCACGAGTTTTCTCACTTGCACTCTTCCACAGGGAGCAAGAGAGTGGCTGCAAGAGGCTTAGCTGCTGTCTGGGTTAAACCATGACACAGGAGTATTGCACATCTCAGGTGGGTAAGGTAGCAGAAATTATTGAGTGAAAATCTGATATTGCTGTAACTTTACAAACTCAGTGCATGGTGAAGAGGGCACAGTAAGCCACATTTATTCAAGCTGAATGGGAATTTTCCAATTACCTTAACTTTGCACATGTTTTCAGACCAGTCACTACTGGTCACAACAGTCACTACTGTACTTCTGGGAAGCTGGGCACTTACCAGAGCTGGGTAAGAGGGATATCCACTGCATTTGGCCCATACTACTTTTAGAGGCTCAAGAACAGATGTTGCAGCATCAGTTGAAATCCACATACTGCTATGCCCAACTTCTAAGAACAAAGAAATATAAAATTAAAATGATCCAGAATGAAACCTCAGACAAATCTGCAGTTCTTGGTTTCCTAATCAATAGCTCATGATCCTTAGAATCCAAATACTAATACCAGCTTTCACACACATACCAATAAAAACAAGGTGGTATTCATAAGAGCTCTTCAGATGATACTACTACTTTATTCCAAGCCTACAGATAAAGAACAAGCATTTAGACACTTCTAGAAATAGCACATCTTAAAACATCTTAGTTCTTAGAAAGCGTTTTCCAAATTCCAATAATTCTTTCCCTTTGAAAAAGCTCCAAAGAAAATATAAAATTATGGTACTTCAAATAACAGGGTTTTTTACAACTGTGATGACAATCCTGTCACAGAGGTGATGATTTTCAAGATGCAAGTTGCATGGTATATGTTTCCAAGTGTTGGATATCTGGATACCCACAGAGATCAGCACCTGGTAACTTAACAATACTTCTCTGGTACACCTTTCTATTCTTATGCCTAAATTCTAACCTGCATTTTGATTTCTATTTATTTTTAACAAGTGTTCTTGGTCTCTCTGCCCTGCCCTTTCCTGCAGTCAAGTTCAAAATCATCAACAGATTTCCAGGCAGCAGCACTAGTGTTATTTCTTCTCAGAAAGCAGGTAACAAACAACTGAGTTATGTGCACTTCTACCAGAATCCTCAGTTTCTTCTCCATTGCTCAGCAATGAATTGAGGCCTGAGACAGGTTTAAGTCTGTCAGTCAACCAAAACCACAACTGGTCCCCTAAAAGAAGTCCAGAGACTGATCAGAAGACAGTGAGTTACACCCTCAAGATGAAGTGGGGGTGGTGATCAAAGGGGAAAAAGTTATCCAAGTTCATATGCTGTAAAGGTCAGGCAGCACTTTTTGTATGGGGAAACCTGGTACCAAGATACAGTTCAGGGCCTGCAGCTGCACCTTTTCTCAGCAGTCGGGGAATACTTACTGCTGAGAGAAAGTGCCTTTCAAATGGGCACTGCTTATTCACAATGAAAGATGGCATGCAGATACATGTTCCATCTCAACATTATAAAAACATACCAGGGAAAAAAGGTGGCTTGAGACCTTTTAGAAGTGGAAATATCAAGAAAAAAGTGTTTAAAGTGATTACATAAAAAATTAGTTCAATCACTCTGCATAGTAAGTTCTATCTCTCTGCTGTTAGTAACAGTTCGTAAAGTATTCACATGTCAGAAAGAACCACGAGGGTTTCAATTAATTCATCCTTCATTTCCTGACTGTTTCAAAAAACACGTATGTAGAACTGTATCTGGAACATAAAAACAGTACAAGTCCTCTTCTTCAGGACAGCTAACAAGAAAAATCTACACTATTCTCAGCTGCAAAGTAAATGGTATTTTAATGCTGAACAGAAAATCATACACAAGCTGACAGGATGCATGCAGCCAGACTCAGAGACTTCTCAGGTGTATATACAAGTAAGAATCTCAGAATTCTTCCTAGTCAGAGTTTATTCCACATGGTAATAAAGGGTTACAAATCTAGCACATGTGATACTAATTTTCTTTTACAATATCTGTTAGAAAAGCCTAATCTTCTCTTTTTATTTCAAAACCTCTATTTCCTCAAGCAAGGAGAGAAAGTTAATCAAAATCAGTCGAACACTATTCTTTTAAAAGTCTTTAAAGAGTCAAAAGGAGAATTCAGTAGCTTCTGGAAGGATATCAATAAATACATTAAGCCTTCTGAAAGTGTTAAGTAGTAAAAATAAGAATGTTAGAATCTGTCGAATAAATAGACAAAATTATACAATACTATTAAGAATTCAATTATTTATAGTTACCAGCTGCAATTCTTGCTGCTTTGGCATAGTTTCCATTTTCAATACATGATATCAGTTCACTTCGATCTTCCAGTGTGTGTCTCCGTATCAGGGCAGGTTTACCTTTACCACACTTCGGTAGACTGAAACTACAAAAGTATTAATATTAAAACCATTACTTGCTAATTAACATTGCTCACTATAAATCAAAGTTTTGAACAAGAATTTAAATTTCATCAGTACAGAATAAAATCAATGGAGCAAGCTCTAGAAACATTTTTAGTAAAAAATACAAAAAACGTAAAAGCCAAAGCCCTAATTATGCTAATAGACAGAACTGCTTGGTTATCAGCAAAAGACAGTTCCACTGCTCCAACAGTTCTACTACACAGAAACCACAACTATTCTTTCTTTAATTTTTCACCACAAATTCCAGTCTTTCAATTGTGAAATGTCTCTACTCGAAATGGGAAATCTGTTCTCTTGAACACATTGAGTTTTCTTCAAGAAATCATAGAATCTGAACAACAATTATACTGACAATTTGATCTAGAATATCACATTTAAAATAGATGCAATGTTAAATTATCTTTGTTTCTGAAAGCTTTTTGACAAGACTGCATTAACACCATTCCCTCAACCTGAACACATGAATAAACCCCTCTTTTTCTCTCTAACAGATTTACCCTGTACTCTCCTGTATGTCCCATCCTCTTAGCCCAGGACTGGAGAGCTACCTTTCAACAAGATTAGTGTTCTTTCAGAAGATACACCATTGGCGTCCTCCATTGGTGATGGAGACATCAATGGTGGCAGATGTGTCTGTTCTGACAGTCCTGCCTTTAACAACAGACTCCATGGAGAGAAAGTCAATAGTTGGTACAGAGTTACTATCATCACTGTAGTACCTAGCCAGCAACCCAGAGACTGACAACCTACAGTTCCAAAGCTATCAAACTACCTTTTCCGTGTACAAGACTCTGCTTTTTAAGTTGCTTCTCTCTTGCCCTCACAAATATAAATACACACATTTTTAGTTTAGGAAGGCAATTAAGGCAAGATACTATATGCAAAAACATTTCTGTATCTTTACAGAGCAAGAGAAGCACAATCAGTTTAAAAATGTAACTGCCCAGATATGCAATAACCGGAACTCAACAGAAGAATCCCAGCAATCCTGAAAGGTATCTCGAATCTGACATAACTGAGAAAATCGAAATGCTTTTTTCCAAATTTTATGCAATCCTCCAATGTGGGTCACAAGTGCTATAGAAAACTGATATATCCAGTCTCAAATCTGTATTATATATTTATAGTTTTACCTTGAGTTACACAAGAGACTGTTACTAGATGAAATACTAGATTCTGATGCACAGCGGCGACGAGGTTCAACTTTTCTTCCTGGAGTATCATCTAATGCTCTCTCTTTACTTTCATCTCCAAAACCATTTGATAGACCTGCAGCATAACACAAAAAAACAAACTGCATCAAACTGGAAACTACACCATTTTCATTAACAACTTTTTGTATTCACACAAGGTATCATTATTGTTTTGCTCTTCAAGTATTTTGGTGTGATGAAAAAGAACATGAATGTTAACAAAATATGTAATTTCAAGGAAGTATTATAAATAGGAAGTTCCTGTTGTCCAGATTTTAAAGACGGGACAAACCTTTAGGTAAGGTACAAAAAAAAAAGCAAGCAGAGATTGTAATACGGGAAGTACTAAATGGAGTATCAAATCAGTCTTTGCAGTAATGTTTCCAACTATTGAAACAATCATACTGCAAATGCTAAGTAGAAAAAAACCCAAGAAAATAAAATGTTACAAATCAGGCAGATTACCAAGTCAATAAAAGGCTTATTTGAATGCAATGCTATAATCATTAAAATCCTTTTAAACACTGGAAGTAAAGACTGGTATGGATTTCTTCATGACACTATCTAATTCTTCCTAGTCTTTCTATTTTAGTAAATTCAGACTGACTGACACAAAGATAACTGTCTTCTGTCACCAATAATCAATAATATACATGGTATTGTTTCTAATTAGCCTTCCCCTAACACAAGTTTATATACATTGAAGGATATTACATTTTTAATTCCATTATTGTAATGAAAACATTAAAAGGCTTTTATATTACAATCCACTTATTTGATGGGCTGTTGCCAATCCTGCTCTGGGTTTGCTATACAAACAGTAGTGCCCTTATTAAGTCATTTATATACTTGATTAAAGATGCAAATGAAAAGTTTTAAGACAGCATTCTGAAGACTTTCCAGGGTGTGTGGGAGTGTGTGTGGAGGTGTGGACATTAGGAAACAAGGAAATAATCCAACAGGGACTCTATAATACAAACAGAAATGCACTCACTAAACGCAATGGTACCAGCCTGCAGTCAGCTACTGCAAACTGTAGGCTACACAGAGAACAAACCTTTAAAACAAATTAAATTCTAAGCATGGCTCTCACAGCACAAAAAAGAGCTACCCATCCCAGCCATCCTTACCACTACCACGAGACTTGAACGCCCTCATTATCACTGTACATTCAGACACAGCCAAACTAGGTGATGTAACTTCACATGCCCCTCCACAGAGCATTGTACTATAAAGCAATTATGGGAGAACTTCCTTTATTAATTCTTCCAGTCTGTTTGCTACAAAGACCTCTGCAAAGGAGACTGATAACTAAGGAACTTGGGCTTAGCAAGCTACTTTGTACAACAATTTTTGTACAGTACTTTGTGGAGCAATTTTTCAAGCATCTCCATACAGTGACTTAAGGGGTTTTTCCCTCCAGCCCAGGAGACCTTCCATTTGGATTATCAACACAATTTTAGATTTTTAAGAGAAAAAGGAGTATATTTACTCAAGGTTCTGAAAAATTTACATATAAGCATTCTCTTTCATTGTAATTTAGCTTACACTGTAAATATTCATTCAAGAGTGTTTGTTTTTTAACTCCTACATTTGCTTTTGATTTCCTACAGAAGAAAAATGACAAAGGTAACATTGTCCTGAGTGTCACGCACCAAACTATTAATCAGTAGTACTGATTCATCATGTTCTCACTCTCAGCAAGTTGATAAAAATATCTGCAGATGAAGGAGGAGTTAGGTCCTAGACTGTGCTGAAACAGAGTATGCTTTATGAAAAAGCGTACAGGGGAATTTAAGTTACCACAGTACATTCCACATAGCATTTTTGAAATGAAGAGATAAAAAAACACATTCTGCAAAGGACATCTCTTATGTCTCTGCAAAAACTACTTTTTTATTCTTCAGTATCCTGTCAGATTTATCTTTCAAGTGAGGTGTATAAACTGTTTTATTTTCATCCTGCCACAAGCTGGAGACACATTACTCAAGTTATGGCTCAGGCATCTAGCTAATGCGAAGCAGCTATCAGCAGAAACAAGTCAGATCACAGACTGAATTTTAAATCGGAAGGTAGATCAAGTAATGATTGCTGCTAGAACAAGGGCACAGTTCAGGTTCCCAGTGGACTGTGAAAGTGGAAAGAAGTACCTGCATTATAAGAGCATGTGCAAAATATTTAACCGTATATAAGCCAAATGTGACTTTGATGCTTATCTCTGCACACACTGGTTTTCTACATACATGCACACCCGGGGTAAAAGGGCTTTATATTTTTATTATTTTAATCAGTTTATGACTGTGCTGTTACCAAAATGGACATTCTGGCACTCTCAGTCCCTGGCAATGGTGTCTTCTCATTGTCAACAAGTCAGTACCAAGAAACATGTAGTCATGGTAAGGGACTGGTTTTCAGCAATGCACTGGGCAAAGCGACCATGTGATTGCCTGACTGCTGAAGTTAAGAAACAAGGGATACAACAGAAACATGCAACTATAGCAATGGAGACAGCTCTCTGAGGTGGCAGTCCAGCCTTATTCTAGTTTAATTATAAGCTGTGAGTTTAATGACTCATTTAATTCACTTCAGAGTACAGTAAAAGGTGTTTTACCAATCTGTAGAATGGTTACTAACAGTGGTGTCCTGGTTTCTGCTGGGATAGAGCAAATTTTATTCTGAGCAGCTGGTACAGTGATGTATTTTGATTTAGGATAAGAATAATGTTGGTAACACACTGATGTAAATGAGTAGTGCTGACAGCAAGTCAAGGACTTTTCAGTCTTATGGTCTGCCAGTGAGCAGATGCAAAAGAAGCTGGGAGGGAGCATGGCCATGACAGCTGATCCAAGCTGGTCAACAGGATATTCCATACCATGGAGTCCATGCCCCATAGATAAATTGATGGGAGTTGGCTGGGAGGGGCTGATCACTGCTGGGGGACAGGGCTGGGCATTGCTTAGTGGGTGCTATGCAACAGTATTGTGCATCACTTGTTTCTCATGGGTTTTATTCCTTTTTCCTATTATTATTATATTTTACTTTGTTTCAATTATCAAACTGTTCTTATCTCAACCCAGAGGTTTTACCTTTTTCTGATTCTCATTCTCATCCCACTGTGGGGAGGGAGGAGTGGGGAAGTGAGAGAGTGGCTGGGCGTACTTGGTCATCTGGGGTTAAACTATGGTAAGTGGGAGAAAAAAAACCCAAAACATTTTTGACAAGAAGGGAATACTAAAGTGCTAAAGAATTTAGAGCTTCCCAGACATATTTCTCTTTAGCTTGTGGAAGTATGAAAAACAAAGAATATGCAAGCTATGAGTCGGAGTAATTTCCCTGAGCATCAAGCCCCAAATGACAGGAGCTTACACAATCCATGAGACTGCAGTTTATACAGTTCACGTTTCAGAAGTTATAAGGAATAGGCATTATTTTAAGAAAGGAAAACCTCAAGGCTTATTTTAAACAAAACACACTCATATCTAGTCATAGATGAAGCAATTCACAAGTGACCTTGTAACTTGCCAGAAGAAAACGAGGCAATAAAATCTAAGTGCTTTATGGTAGCAGCACTGATGTGCAAAAAAAGATCAGATGTACTACACAATTTGGTTTCTGTAATATCATTACAAAACTATTTTCTACCATGAATCATGAAACACCTAATGTCCTGTAGCTGCTAGAGTAAGTGAAATTAAAGATCTCCATTTGCTTTAAGGAACTTGCATTTTATTGAATCAGTAGATATAACTAAGAAGGCCAAATAAAGAAAATCCGTGAGATGTAACCCATCCTGCTTGCAACTTTCCAAAAGCTCATGATTTTGTTAGATCAAATGACCTTTCTCTACAGTCATGGAGTGACACCACTGAATGACAACCCTCCTCTTCCCCCCAGAAGGCCTAAAGATCAAACTAAAAGCCTTTCATTAGTGTTTCATTTCCTTTACTTTTCCCCTGTGCTCTTGAGTTTCTTCAAAAAAGCAGTCCACTCTCAAGAGGCAGAACTTAACTTTTTTCAGTTAAAAAGGGAATTCTCGAACAATGAAGTCTGCTATCAGTCTTAAATGCAGGGTTACTGCCATTTCTAATCTTCAGCTCAACTTCAATGTACATGGAAAATTTACTGCCTTGCCAATCATAGCCTAACACAACCATTTTGAAAATAAAGAAATGCTAACTAAGAAGAAAAAAGTAAGGCAAAGATGATCAGCCTGATACTTTTCCACAGGTCTCTCACTGCACTGAAAATTGTAATTATCAGGCAAAGTTTTAACTTTTTCTCTCAATGCCAGTTTGTTCTTAAGCTGCAATTAAAACTTTCACTGACTACATCAAGCAAGTTAGAATCTTGTTGCCCATACTAAACTAATGGAAGCAGGAAAAGTTAACTTCCAAAAGACAGCAGAAGTTTGGAAAACATGGTAGAGGAACAAAGCTCAGTATAGTCCAAAGAGCAGCACAGCATGTCCACAAAGGTATAAAATGCTGCCCAGAATACAGAATTGTACATTTCAGACTGTATTCACATCTTATAGTTCTGCTGAAACAAAAAGAAAGAAGCAGAACTTGTACAAAATTCTTCTATAGCAATTAAAACTGTACTATGTGTAGCTTGATGCAAAACCAAGCACATCCAAATATAAGATGAAGTGCTCTCCTAAAACTAGACCTGAAGGGCTGAGATTCACCCACTAAAATACCAGAGAGCATTTAGAAAATGACTGCACACAGTGCACCAGCACTTCTGTAACACTATTTAGTCTCATTTTCAGTCGAGACTTGTGCACTCACCCAGAACCAGTGATGTTACTCCTCATTAAAATATATATACAGTAGAGGAAAAGGTGCATTTTATTAAAAAAACCCATTTTTTTTCTTGGTAGATTTCAGTTCTCCAAGAAGACGAGACTGTTTTTTCTGGGGAAGGGAAGAGGATGGATGTGTAGCATTCTTAGCTAATCTGCTCTCACAGAACATGTTCTGGGAATAAGAATGCTGGGACTGGTAAAACTGTGCGACCAATCTGTGTCACATATACTACAACACGTACAACTTTGTAACTTACGGAAATGGGGCAATATATTGAATGAAGAGCATAGTTTCATATATGTCAAAGACTTCCTCCAAGAGTGTTCATTTCTATTTGTTTTTTGTTTTAAGGATGGCTGGTGTCTCCAACATGATCCAAATTAATTACTTCAAATGTAATTGTCTTTCTGCGTTCCAAAATGATCATTTAATTGAATTCCATTCCATGTTGAGGATAATAGAAAATAATTAGGATCCAAAGAGATAAATACCCAGCATGATATTAGTTAATATGAGAACCTGGAAGACAGTGAAAAAGCCATTAAGTCTCTCTGAAAGGAAACAGAGCTTTCAAATAAATAAGCCATCCTTATAGCAGTGTCCAGAGACAGTGAGAATGACACAAGTGTCCCACACATTCCATCACTAAAACCTAAGGTTTCTAAAGGGACAATCTAAGTAAGTCTCACTTTGATTCAGGCCTCTTTCTTAAAAAAAGAAAATACTGAAAGTCATTGAAAACACAGAATACAACCTCCATGTGCATGATATGCATCAAGAACACAATTTAGAAATGTATCTAAAAATACCTCCAGTAAGAAGGGGGATGTCACTGATTTAGGGGGATTTTTATATACAGATAGGCACACACAGGGTAACTGAATACTTGAAGGTAATAAATCATCAAAAGTTACTGTATTCTTACAAATGCAAGCCTTGGAAATGGGCAGACTGCAGAACCAGGAAGGCATCCACTAAGGTTTTTTTTCAAAAGTAAGGGCTTAAGACCCTAAGAGTAACCCTTTAAATGTTACATCAAACAGTAAATTCTGGAGTGCAGGAGGAGTATTAAACACAATTCTTCTTTTCAGAATACACAGATGAATATCAGAGCACATCAAAGCTTTCAGTGCTTAAAACAGTCTTCAGTATGCAGACAAAATGGAAGCCACTTACTCAAGGACTACAAAGCCTGGTGTGAAGAGTCCCCTTGGAAATTAAGCTTTTAAAACTTGCTTAAAACTTGGTCATCACTAAAGACAGCAAAGACAGCTCAATGAGCCCATGATGTGGTACCTACACACTAAACCGTGGCACCTTTCAAGATCCTAAGCAGAAAATGTTATCCTTTAAAGGTTTAGGTGACAGAGAACAAATACAGTTTGGTGGCTCAATTAATGGCTTGTTTGATGTGTTCCAAAAGAATGCCAAAGACTTCATGTTGTAACTACTAATTTTCTTCAAATTTGAGAGTAAGAAGTGTCTCTGGCAAATGGGATGAGACTGATACGACAGCAAAATCTGATTTACACAACAGAAAGGAAAACTAAGCAGCATTTAGTAACTACAGCTTCCATAAGATAAGGATTGTATGTTGCTCTGCACTACAACAGGATCTCTGTATTGCAGGATGATCATTCAAGGCATTTTAAAATATGCAAGTGGGAGGCAACCTTAATGAAGGAGTTAGAAAACATTCCAGAAAACCCTGAAACAAAAAAAAGCATACAAGAAAAAACATTTCTCAAAAAAAAATTTTACAACTACTAAGACAGTATCAGCTGTTCCAGTGCTACAGATTGATGAAGCAGTAGAGTAGAAAATGCCATTAAAATGTGCATAAAAGATCTGAAAAATTCAGATTTTTTACAAACTGAATTCCTGAATCAGCTTTGGTTTATATAATTTATGACATGTAAAACAGATGATTGCAAAATACAAGCTTTAAGTGCCTGAATGACATACAGACCAATGGTATGCCATTCAGGATCCCATAGAAAGTCAGTAATATTTAGGATCATTTACTTCTAATTACCTTGGCAAAAATTACTTGAGAGGATTTAAGGCCAGAACCTTTTTTCCAGACATTTTTTACCAATTTATGCCCAAACAGTTAAGATCCTTAAAAAAGAAACAATTTTTTTAAAACATTTTCCATTTGGAGATTTTTCACCTACAAAATCCTGATATAAATGAAAAAATCTTCAGAGACTTCTTAAAGACTTAAATCAATAAATATAATTTTAAATTGCGACTTATATAATGAAAAAGCATGATAATTATTTATCAACATACTGCGTGAAAATCCTAGTGCCTAACACTCCTTCAGAGCAGCCCAGCAGGAGCTACACCTACAAAGAAAGGTTGCTTCATTTCCTAAGCTGAGCTGCTCCTGGAATGGAACTAACTTTTGGAAATTACTATCCACAGGATTTTACACAGAGTCTTTATTAACACAGTTTTTCTTCACTGAAAGGAAGGGTTTCCCTGTAACTGTGAGGACACAACTTTTGAGTATGGTATCCAAAGAAAATGAAACAGAGGAACAGAGAACTCCAGAGCTCTCCTATGTAAGCAGGTCCAGCAATCCTATTCTATTAAAAATAAATAATTTAATATTTATTTGCCTTCTACAGCTATTTAGGAAAACTGGTTCATAATTTGTTCCTCTTTCTAGGATAGAGAACAGAAAATGAAACTGAAGTTGCTACTTGAAAGAGATCAAGGCAGAGATCTGCCACTCCTGAGATGACATACAGAACACAACAGTAAGCTGCAAATCTTCAAATTACTTCAGTAATCAGTAAGTACACAGCTGCATTCCCAGTCCTAATTTTCCAGGTCTTTTTTACCTTGAGAGGTACTTCATGCAGGGAGATTAAAACTTCATGTTATTCAGTATAAAAGATCCAGTGCTTTACAGCCTTCTATGATAGCTTGCAGGGTACTTAAGGAAGTGCATGGCCTGAGTCCTTTGAGACTGAAACATCATACTAAAAAATTATTCCAGCCTAGCAAAAATTAACAGTGCTTGCTATCCTACGATTGTCTTCCTGGCTTCATCAACGGGAGCTGGAAAGACCAAATGAGATGTTTCACTGCTCGTGAAGTCAACCTGACAGTGCTTGAAGCATCGTCAAGTGAAGATAATCAAGAGCTATTAAATACCAGCCCAGCTTTGCTATTTTTATAGGCAAAACTGAACAAGAGTTAAAATAAGGCTGACTTGCATGTTCATATTTTGTGTTTAATTGGGTGGAGCTATAGTTGCTTTTTTCCCTTCAGACCTAAACTACTTTTATCTTCAACACAGAATTTTTTTACAGAACTCAGGAGTTAGCCATGCTTATCAGCTGAAGGTTAGTTCTCAGCATCTGCTTTTGTCTCCACTTTTTTCCAGGGAAAGGAAAAAGGAAAAGTCAAGGAAGAAAACAGAATAAAAGAAAGGAGAAGAGAAAATGAAATCAAAGTAGAAGAATTACCACATTAGCATTGCATGGCCTGTCAAAGTGACAGCATGACCAATGACTGCTGTTTTGGTAGCAACAAAACAAAGCAACTTTGCTTCAATTTTACCCATTCTTGAGTATTACATGTTTCTTTGTATGGGATATCTTCTTAATGTGTACACTTCCCCTGTGCATGCCAAAGAAATTACATCTGGGTACTACAATGAGAAACACAGTAGAGAGCTATTCAATTAAACCTATCCCCAAACACTTGACTGCACATATGACACTGACAAGTTTATGCTACCATAATTACTCTTTATGAAGGACATTCCTCTGTGCATGCAAATACATAATCTAACACATCTCAGAGTGGAAAAAGGGGAGAAGGAAAAAAACCCCACTACAAACCACAAATCCACACAGAACCCTTCACTGAGAGACATTAATCTGCTGTCAATCATACTGTGTAAACTGTCCCACTCTCTCCACTCACAGCAGAATGGGCCATAAGTGACTAGTGCTTTTGCCTGCCAGGTTCACCCAGTGCCTGACACTACCCATTGGAATAATTGGATTTACCTTTTCTATTGTCCATCTCTTAAATCAGACCTGTGGGTGAGTATGTGGGGGTGGGACTGGATAACCATTCAAGGCCCCTTCCAACCCAAACCATTCTGTGATGGTGCAAACAGATCAGCTGACTTGATCCACTTTGAAACATTGTCTATGTCTGATAAGAGGGGACTTCACCATATCTAAGCCTGTGAATTTGAGGGTAGGTCACCTATACTCAGCCCCAGCACCATGGCAAGTGTCTTCTTGTAAATTTAGAACACACTTATAAAAAGTACAGTGTGAATCTCCAGATTCACTAACTTTTTAAGTATTTTCAATAAATCCCACAGTTCTGTTTACCATCTGCACCACAAAGAAAAAAATAGTCTTAAATGTCACAGATGAAGCACATAGCAGACTATGACACTTAATTTTTTAGAAAGACAAACCTAGGCCAAGAAATGAGCTAAGTATGAAGAAAAAAAACCCACAACACCACAACCCCCCCAAAAACCAAAATTTTTTTTAAAAAACCCAAAAAAACCCAAAAAACCCAAACAAAACAAAACAAACAAAACAAACAACAAAACAAAAAACCAAAAAGCAAACAAACAAAAAACCCCAAACCCACAAACCTAAAACAACAGTGCCAGATAACAGTAAAAAGCTCCACAATTCCTACAGCATCAAGAAAAACACAGTGGCTTCTAAAAATATTTCTTTTGGTTATAATCATCTTAGAAAACTCAGCAATTGTATGTTGGGTGCTAATGATTAATATCTTAAAAAGAACACAAAAGACATCACTTTCAAAGAAATTAACAAGTTTTCAGAATACTAGTGTATAATGCATGCACACACCTCACAAGCTTTGAAAAAAGCACCAAGTTGCCATTTATCCAGGTGTTCATCAACCCCCGCCATCCTCAACTATGTTGCTCAAAATTCCCCCTATTTTAATAACATAAATCAAGAAATAGGAAAATGATTTTTCATAGTCAGGTTAATACTATGTTAATACCATGATTATTTATATGAAAGAAAACCAGAAAGAACATTTAGCTTCTTAAAAGCCATTGCAAGTGTTAATTGGCATAAAATAGTTTCCTATCCCATCCTTCTGCCTTACGCACTTATTTTATTCTATGTGTATTACAAAAACTCTCCTCTAGCTCTAATAATGTTCCCAGAAATTAAACTGGCAGAAATTTTCACAGGACTGGCAGAACTCCTGTCAAAACTTTGAGTGGGACAAAAAGAAATTAAGAAATGCAGCATGGTTCTTTTTCTTTTTTTCTCCTCCTAATTTCTCTTCATATTTTGCTTTATTTTCTTAGCATATGGTCTTACATTTGCCAGTGGGCAATCAACCTACTAGAAAACCAATTAACCAAACTTATCCTGACAACTCAACAGTCAGACTCCTGTAGTCCCCATGTCCCTACACTGACAAATTTAACAATCCAAGGAATAATTCCTTTTAGGCCTTCACAATCTCCCAATACCTCATTTGCAAATTCACCTTAAAATGTTTTATGTTTCCAAACCTCCTGCAGTCAGGCAGCTAAAGTTCTTGGACAACACTAAGTGATCAAATAATTAAATTTCAAATCAGACTTCACATGAAACAATCACTATGCATTTAAATACAACAAACCAGGACTGTGGATCTGTCAAACGATGTACACACATGTACTATCATTCCTGTCTATGCTGACCAGGAGAGAAATCACACCAATTTGTTTTTTGGGTTTTTTTTTTGCTGAGGAGCCTTTATTTTAGGTTTTTTTTATTTACTTCGAGGACGTAAGTTTCTTAGATATGCATGTTTTAGTTTCACTTCCTCCATTTAGTGAATGGCAACTGAATGCTGTACCTATGAAGCCTGACTTTCAGCCAAATTGGCCTCTGTTCCAGAGAGGCAAAGATTCATTAGAAATCAAGTACTCAAGAATTAAAGAAATAAACTGTGCTCCATTTCACTCCAGACACAATGTCTACCCTTATCAAATCAAATTAAGTAATAGCAATCCTCACTACAATATTAAATTCTATCAAATCCAAATGGAATTCATATACAGGTTACTTGCCATCATTTTGTAGTAGTGCACTGGAAACAAAATCTGCCCAACATTTCCTAACAGATTTAATATGGAATCTTTGCTGTATACTGGTAACTGTATGTGAAGTATGTATTAAGAAATTATAAATTCCCCCACTCTGTGCTTTTTTCTGTGTGAATATTCTACTTCAGTGATCCATATTCTAAATACTCGTTTACATGTGTTTCAGTACCTTGAGAAAATCTGTGTAGCTAGAAGCAGAAATATGAAGTAAATTATATACTTCACTGAAATTTTCTACTACTGCATTTGGACAAGAAATAATAGAAACACAACATACTGCACTATAATAGTCACTATCTGAAATCCTGATTCTATAGTAAGTTACAGTGGTTGTTTTAGGATAGTGCATTTTAAACAGTTCCTAATTAAAATAAGGAGTACTGTAACAGTAACTGAGAATTATTAACCTAAATTTACAAAAGCTTAGGGATGATTAATAACACCAAGTACACAGGCAAATTTAATCTGGTCATAATCTAGCATTTTACAATGTTAAAAAAGGTTTCTTAAAACAGTAATTTGTTCCATCTGCTATCTTACTTATATACAACTGATACAGGCAGATTTTTAATGGTCAGTAAAATCTACCTTCTATCCATTAATCAGTTTCATTTTTCTCTGATGTAATAACTGCACAAAATATTTCCCTGACAAAAAGGGTTCAGCTTTGTAACAAAAGAGCAAGTATACAACACGTATTTTGAAAAGGTCATTGAACTTGTCACAGTTAAGACTTGATATGCCCAATCTTCAAAAATCATACATCAATATTTGATGTCATCAAAATTTCCTAAGTAAACCAACAGTCTTCTTCTGGAAATTGTTGCTAGATATCACCTGAAGCAAAGCCCAAAATACTTTCAGTATGTATAGCAAATTTTTAAACACATCTTTACTATGTAGCTGTCAGTTTCTACATAGCAACTACAAAAACTGACAAACTCTGTGAATGCCCTAGTAGAGCACTAGAAAATTTAAATTTAAGATTACACTACAATCCTGCTTCATATATTTTAAAGATTCCCATATGAAAGGTCAGAGTATTGAAATGAACTGCTTTCAGTCCCTCTTTGAAGGTTAACTCATGTTGTTCAATAGTTCCCTATTTCTGAAAAAGAGCTGGCACTTCAGTAATCTTGTGTATAAAAACCAACAGCATGTGGGACACCACACTTAGAGAGGAGTGTGTCAGTGGATCCTATATCTTTCTTAAAATTACTGGAAAAACATCAACCTCAAATGTAAGTCAAGAGAGCACAATAAAAGCAGTCTATAAGAATAACGAAACAACCAGGCAGGTGTGGTTTTACTCAACCAAATGAACTTTAGTCTTCCCCTGAGCTTCATCATGTAAGAATACAGGAGTGACAAGAAAGGGGGAAACACTGAAGAGACTGAAGAGTAAGGGACAGAAACAAGATATCCTTAAATAATGTCAAAAACCCTCATACTGGCTATGAATAGGTAAGAAAGAAAAAATATGTGACAGCACAACTCTTGACCACTTAAAAATTTCAATGCTTTGCATATTAAAGTTCTTTAATGATTTTTTTCTGTATTCAGTAAAATTAAGGATAGTTAATATTCACACCATTCAAAGAAAACTGTGTAACAATAATTCAGTTTCAACAGCAGGGATTTCCCACAAAGCTGCTAACTCATGTCAATTCACACAAGAAGCCTGTTGCATGCCTTTTCCTATGATTGGATGGCTTTAGAAGGAGAAGCTCTGCTGGAGTCTACTGAATAAAAACATTTTTACCTACAGCATGAGATTAAATTTTGTAGAAAATAACCACATAGAAAGAATGTACTGCTGTATACATCACCTAATGCATTTTTATCATAACACAGATATCTGCATGAATCAATACCAGCTGCATACACAAAAAATCTTAACTGTTTTTAAATCTTGGTAAGTATTTGACACTTAGTGCTGATTTCCTGCTGAAGTGTAGATCAAGATAGCTGCGAACTGCAAATTGCTTAAATTAGTGTGGAGACACAAATTTGAAAATAATATGAGGAATAAAATTTCCTATGCGAAAGCAAAACGTTTGGTTGCAAACAGGAAGACTAATATAAGGAGTAAGATCTGATAAACTGCCACATCTGTATGAACCACATATGCTTAAAACACAAGACACTATTAAAGAATAACTAGAACATTTTCAGGTGAATATTAACTGGCTAAACTCTTTCAATTCACTCTCCCTGAACAAATACAAATTCTAACTAAAAATGCCCCGTAAGTATTAGTTCTACACAAGTTTAATTCCCTTTATATCTTTACCAGCTTCAGGAAGAGACTATATAATTTTATTTTAAAATAACAATAGAAAACCTTTTAACTTCTGAATTTTATTCTTGTAACTGGGATGTTAGTTTTGAAGATAATCAAAAGCATATTTGCTTTACATACACTTAACTCGACAGAGAGAAAGAAAAATGGCTGAATTTAAATGCTTCAGAAATCTGGTGGGTTTTGGTTTTGTTGCTGCCTTTTTTTCCCCTTTAAGAATTAAGTTAGTTTTCTTACAAAATAATTTTTTTTCCCCTAAAGAAAAGATTCACAACGTTTAATATAAAAATTTCAAGGAATTGGAACTAATTCCTGATGTGATCTACCACAAAATGATTCACTGTGTGTGATAAAATGCAATCTACATACAGGTACATCATGAAATTATCTAAATTATAAACTTGCAAATCAGGATATTTGGAAACCAAAGCTTTTTATATTATTAATAAAGATTAAGTCATTTCTATTATCACACTGCCTTCCCTTGGTACTTACTTCAGAACTAAAGTGGCAGATCAAACCTGCGTGCTCTTTCCGAGCGGTTAGGAAAATTAATGGAAAATGAGGTTCTCCAAACAGGCTAACCAAACAAAACCCCAAAAATATAAATGAAAGACAATTCCCCTCATAAATCTTACATGTTTTCTCCTGCTATGATCCCAGCATTAGAATCATTAGTCTCCTAACCTGATCATTCAAAAAAACCCCAGCCAATCAACCAATTAAAAAAGCGCATCACCCCACACCCCAAAAAATCCTGTTATTCAAAACAAAAAAAATCCCACCAAACAAAAAAGAAACAACCTAAAAATCAACAATGCTTCCCTTTCCCCACAAATAAACTCCCCATCTCCCACAGCTTTTGGAGCACATCTTCACACCTAATGTTTAATATGAACTCCTATTGCTTTCACTGAAAGAGACAAAATCCTCACATGCTGTTTTGATACCTGCATAATGGCTCCCAACATGACAACGAAACGGAGTATTTATTTCAAAGGTAATATAAAAGTCATAGCAATGGCCATGGATGACATTAAGGGAATATCTGTATGTAATTGCCTCATGCTGCTTTTCTTCCTCAAAGGTTTATATGAACTTCTCAAATAAGTGGAACTATGGTGTGCTAAGAGAAGATATAATTAATGCATTGAGCTGTTCTGCACTAATGTATCAAGATAACATTTTCTTTAAAATATCCATTAGAGAAGTCTCATTAAGACCATAATCTTACCTTCAACTCTACTTAAAGTGCACAGATTAAAGAAAAAAACCCACATGAAGTGTCATTATATGCTGGGATTTTAACACTTCCATAAAATACATGGACATACAAAGTGCCTCATACACAGTCATCAGTTTCATAATGCAAAAATATGCTTGGTGTAATACTCAGCTAAATGAAGTCATACATGGCACAAGTATTTTTCATACTCCTGCTTACAAGCCTTCTATTTTTGCCATGGTATGTCAAGTTTCCATGTAATTTACCAGGGAATTTGCAAAAAAGCAGCTGATTCATCTTTCCTACAGGTTTCATATACACTCATACCTGTGATCTTAACTGCATCAAGAAACTAAAGAACCCAAACTTGGTTCAATAAGTCTAATTGTCAAGGGCCAACACAAAAATGAATAGTAATTTTCTGGACAGTAACTACTCAACTGTGAGGACAACCTGTTCCAAGTGCTAAAATTTGAAGATTAACAATCACATGTACTTTAAAATTAACAGGTAGGTTAACTTTCCAGATGCATCCATTCAAATAAGTTTTGTAAACATTTACCTGTATCCAAGCGCTTTACAGGGGACTCATCATCAACCTCAGAATCTCCACATGCACTCCTTGATCTTTTCCTTGGGTGCAGAAGTGTCTCCAACCTTGGAAGGACTACAGACAAAAAGGTTTTGGTCCCTAGCTGTGGAGAAGTTGGCTGGGTTTCAGTGTTCTTTGCAGACTTTTGGGGGCTTATACTTTTCGATTTGCAGAAGAGAATGGATGTACGTCTGTTTACATCAGTTGATGACTCAGCTACAGCAGAAACAGTCGACTCATTGAGATTACTGTCAAGTAAGTGTTCTGGAGTGTGTCCATTTATTTCTTTCTGAATGGAAGTACTATATAATTCATTATCAAATTTTACTCTTTTGTAAAGCTTACTCTGCTCTGGATTGAGTTCTACTGGTTTGAGGGTTGGTGGTTCTGAATTAGTCTCCAAGTTTGAAGGAAGAGGTAATGCATCTGATGGTTCAAGTTTAGGGGGAGATTTATCTCCTGAAAAAATTATAAATAGAATGTGATTTTTGAAAACCTGTAGTTATAAAGTCTATTATAAAACTCACTATAAATGTGCAGCCCACCAAATAAATTGTTGTCTGGAAACAAAGCATAACATTTTAAAACCAAAACTTGTCTAACAACAATCTGTCCTAGTTAGTAGTTCCTACTTTTATACTGGGAATGTAACAGGGGTAGAAAAGAAGATGTCTATAGCTGGTGTTAACAATTTATACCTGGATAAGTACTTTCTCCTTCTCATGCAGTTATGTTAGTTTCATTAACTAAAAACTACAAAATCTATTTTTTTTCATTAGAAAGTTGGGGTGGTGGATGATTATCTGTTAAATGCAATTATACTGCCATTCAAGTAAAATTTTTGATAACATACATTTTTATCTATTTCACCTTATCAATATTCACCTTACCTGCCTATGAAAAATTTTATCAGCTAAGCAGTAAAAAAAGGACTTGTAACCTGATCTATTTGAGTGAACTAAAATGTGTTACAAAATCTACACAAGGGCTTTGTAAAGCTTTTTTTACAGTTCTGACCAGAAGTTTTATCTATCAAAAAGAAAAGGTAATAAAAATAGGGAAGAAAAACCCAACACCCCCAAAATCTCGCAGCTTGATTAGTAACTAGTTGACAAATAACACACTTGATAATGCAGATTTGATATGAGAAATCAGAAAAACCATCCTCTACCATTTTTCTCCTGGCCCCTTCCCCCCCACATTTTAATTTTTTTTTAATATGATCATGTCCCACTCAATTCCACTAAATCCATGCTGGGAAAAGACAACAGAGATATGACAGTGAGTGTATAAAGGTAGTTTCAGTTTTTCTTCACAAGTAATGGGAAAGAAAACAAACATTGTACTATTGCAGCATTCCCTAACACAAACAGAAGGATGTCCTAACCCATAATTATCAACTCAAAAAGATGTTTCTAGCTTCCAAAAGAATCTTTCAAAATATAAGAAAGGAAATACTTATTCTAGAATAACTGTATAACACTAATGTACTATTTATGCTATCACATAAAATATTTAAACTTAGTTAAATTTTCTATGCCACCTGAAGAAAGGTGTAAAACCCCAAGTGTTTAAGTCCTGTACTTGCAGTTTATTTTGTTTGGTTTTGGCCCAGCAATGGTTACCTGGAGATCAATGATTTCTATGTGCAGAAAAATCTTTACTCCATTGTTTAAGGTTAATCAAACAATAGCATAGTTCATATTAAAAATATCTGGTTTTAAAATACAGCATGATTGTGCTTCGTCATTTGAAGGCACACAGGTATAGAATTGGTAACTAATATATCAGAAAGACCACAGAATGAAATGTACAGTCAGATAAGCACATTTAAACTACTAGTCATTAAAAAATCCTGTACAATAGAATCTCCAAGGTGACTTTCTTTGTGAACAAATTCTGATTTTCTTACAACTAATTAGAAAATATTCAGTGACAGATTTAGGAACATAAAACCATTTGTGAATTATTTAGAAATAAAACCTAAATTTCACGGGGTTATTCTGGTACTGTATTTTTCACATGACTGAAGACTGGAAACAGAATTGCAAGGGGGCAATTCACAGTTCTATCAAAGTCAGCTCCTGTAGATCCTGGGCACAGGATTTAAATACTTTTTCTATCTTTTTTTGGGCAATTTTTTTTCTTTACTCATCAATGTACCTTCCATTTGAGAACTGAAATTTGAACTCATTATTATTACTCTCCATTGGATCAGAACCATAACAACCATACCAATCATTCCTGGATCGTGCCTTTCATCATGTTTTTTTTAAAAAAGCATACTGTAAATATAAGAAAACCACTACTGCTCACTTTGGACTATTTTTTTCACAAAAAACAGCTGAAGTGAAAGGCTGTGGCACAAAAATGTTAAGCTACAAATAAAAAAGGTTGTGGATTCATTAGGTGCCAAATTCCACATTCCTAAAGAACTATATTTAATACCACCATCACCTGCAGCTTAAAAAAAAAACCCCAGCTTTAAAAAACCCAAACTAAGAAACATTTGAGAACACTTAAAACCTCAGAATAAGATAATGTGCTGATTCATGTACACTTTTTCTACTAATGCTCAAATCTCCAGCAAGTTCTATGTTTGGAATTGAACACCGAGTTGCTGTTTGAATGGCATTTAAGGACAATCATTTTATTGACTTCACCTTTCAAATATTTTGATAGTATCAAGCCACAACAAATAGAGACCATTTTATTTATTACCATGCTTCCACTTTCCCCTGAGCTCTTTCCTCCTCCTATTCAATGCACTAATCCAAAAATGAAACATATCTCTAACTTTCCTAAAGAAAAAAGTTTAGTTTCTTAAAACTAATCATGAAACCAAGTCAACAGAATTCTTATCTGAGTGGCAGATTTTCTTTGCATCATTTAAAAATGAGCAATAAAAACTTCAGAAACTCATTTAAAAGCTAAAAGTGCAAATATGATATTTAATTAAAATATGCAGTTAGTCCTTCCAGCACACTGCTCTCATTGAAATCAATGGCAATTAGCCAAGAGTAGACGAGTTCTGAGACAAACGTTTTGAGGAGGAAGAGAAGCAAAAGGGAAAGACTGGGCAGATACGGCTGACTTGCTTCTACAACATGAAATTTGTTAAGTCGTATCAATAGTTAGCTTTATTTAAAATAAATAAGGAAGCCACCCCAAAGCTTTATTTTACCCACCCTCCTCCCTAGAGCCTGAAGTAATGAATAAAAAAGGCTACAAACACAGTACAACAGCCAGAGTCTTCGTTACCACTGACCTAGGCTCACACGATCCCTAATACATATTTTGACATTTAAGTTTATTTCCAGAAGTACAAAGATATTTTCCACTCCGGCATTCCCAACTGCTTTTTTATGAGAGTGTCTGCACTTTCCTTTTTAAACAGATAAGTTTTTGAAACCTTGCTACCATGAAAAGTAATGGAGGGAGGTTTTTTTGAGAAAATCACTCTACTCTTAAAATATTTCTTGTGATTAAGCAGCTATTTTCATATTTTAAAACTATTATTTAAATTTTAAAATCAGTATTTTAAATTTAATTCATATTAATTTATTCCTTAATTCACATTATTACTCACATCAGAGCACCTGACTGAAGAGGTTCTGAACAGTACTCATTTAAACCCGGTTTACAATCTTACCTTCTTCTTCTCCATCTTGTTCTAATGCTGCACTTTCTTCTTCGAAACTTCCAATACCTGATTCTATTTGAGGAGCCTGGTTGTGTTGCTGACTGAGTTTGTTGCGAATAATGCTGATTTCTTTCTTTAACAGCTTTGCTCTTTTGCTCCTTGACCCACTGGATTTCATTGCACAGGTGAGATCAAGTTTTTCTAGCAGCTCTCTCAGCTGTTCTTCCAAGGACATATGTGCTCTGTTTGCAGGATTCAGTAACCTATCCACTGAAGTCAAAACACGTACAATTGAAAACGTGTTAGCATTTCCCTGAATGTTTCTCAGAACAGTCATACCAACAGGAGGAAAAAAACTGAATTTGCATGCCAAAATAAAAAAATACTGTCAAAAACCTACTTAAATTGTAGTCAGAAATGTTGAAATTAATTTCTACGATGTATTTACTATTTTTCTAAATCAGCATTTTGCTCAAAAAAACTAAGGAGTAGAGCAAAGAAGTACAAGGTCAGAAGGAAGACATAATTAACCCTCTCCACTCTAACAGATGAATTCCTTCATGTTAAAGACAAGTACAAAATTATAGTTATAAAAGAAATGTGTTAATTATTCTCCTGCACTGCCAGACCTCTAGAAAACTCATGTATATGTCAAAAAAATAAATTTTAATTCCTAGTATTACAAACACTCTTGATTTTTCGAGTAGATTATTTAGGAACATGCTAAAGCTTATGAACACTGGTATTCATTTTCCTTGCCTTTCAAGCATAAACAACCATGTGAAAGAAAGCACTCAAAAACATTTTCTGCCTAAATTGTTAAAGTAGGCTCTGACACTGCTAAAATCAGAATCCAGATAGCACTTATGTCTAATGACAAATCTGGCAGAATAGAAACACCAGAACTCTTTCAAGCAATGTTTTTAATGGAGGGTGGGGAATCTAGTTAGCAAACTGAACAGCAACAATCCTGAACATCTGTATGGAACTTACATGCTGTGTGCAATGAAAAATACAAACTTACAAAAATAATTGGAAAACATCTTACCATCTTCCCAAGAGAAAGGCTGGGGTGACTCAAGTTTAGGCCGTTCTGATAAGTGCATTCCAGTTTCATTGTTATAACCAATTCCTTCAGCATCTCGCCTGGCTTGCCTGAGAACTACACCTCCTTGGTCTCTTAACCGCACTGCAGCTCTATAAAATATTGTATCTTTTGCATTGTATTTCATACAGTTATCTATGATCAGATTGAAGTCTTCTTCAAACTCAGTGAGGTTCTTATAGCCTTGAGCTTCTAACCGTTTTCGCATGGTAGAGAAATCCATAGGATGTTTAATATGATCCAAATAGTCTGGAACCTTTGAAAAAATATTTAAAACACAAATGGGTAAAATTGTCTTATTACAGACCAAGTAACATTAGTTACTAACTGATCCACTTTTTAAACTTATTTTGTAACACCTCAATACAAGAAATTAAAAATGTAACTTAGAATTGCACATCTTGATATTGCAAACATTTGCATGCCACCAGAAGTTTACCTGTTACAATATCCTGCATCTCGGGTAACAAGTTTGAGCTGTACTAAGAGATGCTGAAACTTTCTTCAGAATTCTGTGGTTTTATGTACTCCTACTTCCAGGCAATGAGTGATAGGACAAGGGAAAATGGCCTCAAGTTGCAGCAGGGGCAGTTCAGGTTGTGTATCAGGAAAGATTTCTACACTGAAGGGGTGGTTAAGAATTGAACAGGCTCCCCAGGGAAGTGGTGCAGTTGCCATCCACGGAAGTGCTCAAAACAAACGGGTGTGGTACTTTGCAATATGGTTTAGTTGGCACGGTGGTACCAGGTCAAAGACTGGACTTGATGATCTTGGCAGTCTTCTTCAACTTTAATGATTCTACATATAATAAACAGATGTGTGGGCAGTATATGCACACACACACACGTATACTCTTAAGTCTGTCTAGTTTCACCTTCAAGAAAGAACATAGTACCTGCATTGCAATTCTTGATATCCTTTGAATTTGCTTTACCAAAATCATCTTACTGAAAGGTATCAGTATACACCCAACATTCCATACAAGTATTTCCCAGAAATTATTTTGGTATTTAAACATAAAAAGGCTTTCATAGCAGTAAACCATAACCCATAATGTTAATTATCAGAATAAAGATTAAAAGGTAACACTGCTTCTAACTCTGCATGTAATGACTTGTTTCTTGTACTTAAGTGCCACCAAGCTACATGTAAACATGGGAAAACACAGCTGCAAACATACCTCTTTAAGGTTCACTGGCTGAGCAAATATACGAGCAGAATCCTTTTCCTGCAGCTGATCCAGAACCGATCGCAGGAGTACAGTGAATGGAATAAGCTGAAGTTCCATAGTAACCTGCTCAATCTTCACCTGAAGAAGTAACAGTTATCAACTAAGCATTCTTCATTAACATGTTGTATTAAAGTTGCTTAGCAGCAATAGTACAGTATTGTAGATAAGATATAAAATATAAATACATTTAAGTAAATGAGTTAAGTACTACTTTCAATACCATCAGTTGGCATTT
Source organism: Trochalopteron elliotii (assembly GCA_024734555.1). Taxonomy (NCBI): domain Eukaryota; kingdom Metazoa; phylum Chordata; class Aves; order Passeriformes; family Leiothrichidae; genus Trochalopteron; species Trochalopteron elliotii. The sequence goes on along the minus strand of JANPWX010000078.1, from coordinate 4,763,121 downwards.
ACCTAACATAGGTTTTCAGCTAATGATTTTATAAGAAAAAAAAATTCTCATTCCCTCCGCTCCAGCTTCCCAGAACTCAAATTTGTATTTTGTATGCAAGAATTTTGTTCCACTTTTAAATGTTTTTTTTTTAAGATGCTACATAATAACAGCTTCACAATTCACCAATAATGTGAAAATAGTAAGAATTTAAAAGTAACATTTCAAATTAAATTTCAGTTGTACTGCTATGTTTGAAGTTTAAAAAGAGAATCTGATTTATAGGTTACATAAGCCCAAAACAAAGAGTAATTGGAAAGACAATGTTCTACATAAATTCCAAGAAAATTATTTCCAAAAACAGAATCAACGTCTTCAAATACTTGAACATCCTTCAGAATTTTTTATTTTTGACACTACTTCAATTCCTCTGCAGCTTAATTTTCAGGTTGTTTAAAGAGCTATCAGCAATGAAACAATCTTGCTATGGCTTAAGTAAATTCTTAATGAAAGATTAAAGGTGTGTATACATATATATAATACAAACATGCAAATAAAGTATAAGCAAACACTCATGGAAAATACATGCCTATAAATAATAATACATGTGTAAAGCAACTGATACGTGAATGCACATGAATGATGCCTACAACTCCAGAAAGCACTCCAGAAGGACAACTTATATTAGCTTGCAATGAACGCTCACAGTTTGCAAAAGTGAAAATGAAACAGTGTTTTACAAATAAGAACCATGAAAAACCCGTAAGTGCAAATATTCTGCGTAGAGAGTTTTCATGTAAGATTTTATCTTTTTGCATTATCACTTCCTCAAATCTCTTCTCCTGGCAATGATAATTGCAGAATGCTGTAACACTTCAGAAGCAGCTTTTATTTCTGCTTTTTTTTGTGACAGAAGGACAAAAGGGCTACTAAGTATATGGACATGCATTCAGAAAACCTGAATAGATCAAACCTTCTTCAGTTCTTCAGAAACCAAATGTTTTTCCAAGTCTAATAGAATGTCTTCTTAAATAATTTCTCTATACCAATGCACATAGCATGGGCAACAAACAGAAGGAGATGGAAGTCACAGTGCCAGTAGGGAGCTATGCCCTAATTTCCATTACTGACATTTGGTGGGACAAATACCATCACTGGAGTGTGAATATGGACAGCTACAAGCTGGTCAGAAGGGCCAAGAGCATACCAAGGTGGGGTTGCCCTCTACATTGAGAAATGAATATATTGTGACGAGTTGTCTCAAGGAAAGCCAAGAGCAAGTTGAAAGCTTAGTCACCAAGGTGAGAGAAGGAACCATGTGGTTGGTATTTATTTCAGATCTAGGGGAGCCTATTGACAAAGCCTTACTCCTCCAGGTACAGACAGGCATTGCTTTCACAGGCTCTTGTCCTGCTGGGGACTTCAACCACTCTGACATCTGGAAAAGTAGCATGACAAGCTGTAGGAGACTCCTGGAGTGCATTATGGATAACTTCATAAGGCAAAGCTTCCATGCAGGGCACAAGGACATGATTAAGGACAGCTAGCAGATCCTTACCAAGGGCAAGTCCTGCCTAACCAACCTAGTGGCCTTCTATGATGGAGTAATTCTATCAGCAGACAAAGGAAGATGTCATCTATCTGGACTTCTTTAAGGCCTCTAACATCCTTCAACACTCCAACAACATCCTTCTCTCTAAACTAAACTGAAGAGAGATGAATTCAATGGGTGAACTGTTCCATAGGTGAGGAATTGGCTGGATGGCTGCATGTCAAGCAGTCAATGGCTTGGACTCTGGATGGAGATCAGTAATGAGTGGTGTCCCTCAGGGGTCTGTACTGAACCAGTAGTGTTTGGTATTTTCCTCAATTGCATATGACCAAAGGATCAAGTGCACCCTTCACAGATCTCCAGATGACACGAAGATCAATTGTGCAGTTGACACACGTGAAGGACAGAATCCCATCCAGACCCAGACAAGCTCAAGAAGTGAGCCCCATGGGAATCTCATGGGATTCAAGAAGGTCGAGTTCCAGCTCCTCCTGCACCTGGGCTGTGGCAATGCCAGGTATCAGTATTGGCTCAGGGATGAACAGCTCAAGCCCTGTCAAAAACTTGAGAGTAGTGGTGGATGAAAACCACAAGATGAGTCAGCAGTGTGCGCTTGCAGCCCAGAAAGTCAGCTGCATCCAGGGCTGTATTGAAAGAAGTGTGGCCAGCAGGTCAAGGGAGGTGATTCTGTGCCTCTACTCTACCCTCATTTGGCCCCACCTGGACTGCTGAATCCAGCTCTGCAGGCCCCATCATATAAGGGCATAAAGCTCTTGCAGTGACTCCAGAGGAGGGCCATAAATATGATCAGACTGGAGCTCTCTTCTGAAGAAAGGCTGAGAGAAATGGCCTTGTTCACCCTAGAGAACAGCTCAAGTGAGACTTTACTGCAGCCTCTCAGTACTTAAAGGGGGTTTACAAGAAAGATGAGGACAAGCTGATTAGTAGGGCCTGTAGGACAAGGGGTAACAGTTTTAAACTAAAAGAGGGTAGATTCAGACTACATATAAGGAAGGAATTTTTTACAATGGGGGTGAAGCATTGGAACAACAGGTTGCCCAAAGAGCTGGTAGATGCCTTATTCCTGGAAAAAATAAATGTTAGGTTGGATGGGTCTTTGAACAGCCTGATCTAGTTGAAGATGTCCCTGTTCATTGAAGAGGAGTTGGACTATATGATCCTTAATGCTCCTTTCAACCCAAGCCATTCTATGATTCTATGAAAATTTTATGTATTTTAAATAGTTTGAGTGCATAGCATGCACTGAGGATTAAAAATACAGCTGCCCTTCTATTGAAAATGCTGTGTGTGAGAATACTTAAATTATCCTTCCTTCAGAAAAGTTTCACCATTTACCTGTTCTCTTTTTAATTTCTCACGCTTACGTATAAGTTCTATCAACAAACGTGCTCTTTCAAGATCGTGGCGCAGCCTTTGCCAGTACTTCAACTTTTCTTTTAAGGCCTGCATTTCTTCATCATCTTCTCTCTAAGAAAAGAATTAAAATGTTTTCATGAAATGAAAAATGCACACCTCTTTTTATAAGACAGTTCTATACAATTACAAAACGTATGCACATGGAAGGAAAAACTACTGTCCTGTAGATATGGCACTTGCTCATAAGCTTCCTGAGCTTCATGCTGCAACAACAGAAAACCTGTGGTCAGGGTATCTTCCAGAGTTACTCAAGGGTGTAATTGAAAATAAAATCTAAACTGGAAAGCAATCCTATGGCAATGGCTATTGACATCAGAAGAAGCAACACAGCAAACAGCAACTGAGAAATACAACAAGCTGCAAAATACAATACAGGATTTTCACATCAAAATCCAAACGAGGTGAACACCACCAGTTTCTTCAGAAACTCCAGCCTGGTAGAAACAAATCATGTGGTCAACACAGTCCCACCTCCCTCACACCCAGCAGAACTAGGACACACTTGTAGCAAAACAGAGTAATTATGGCTTGTGAGGACAGGAAATGAGAAACTGTTTATTAGATAATATAGTAACTTCAAATGGTACTGTAGATGAATAATGCAGCAATACATCCTTTTGGGAAATGGATGAAAGAATTTAATTTACACATTTTTCAGAGTAAGTAATGTTTAAACACTTGCACTATTTAGATTGATTTGTAGATACAAAACCCAGAGTGTTTGTTTGCCTTTCTTTATTTTTCATAAAGAAAAGGGAGGACACTAGAATACCACTTACAGGATGCAAACAGTAATTCACCAGAAATGAGGCCACAAAGAAACTGAATTTCTGATATTAGTACCAAGTACACAAAAGAAACATCTGCTTTGGAAAATTATTACATTTGAAAAATGAGTATTTTATAAAAGCATCTCTCAGAGATATCCAAAACTTTGCGTGCTTGCCCATAACTAGCATAATGCAATTAATTATACACTTGTTAAGTCATTGTGGAGGGTGTTCTAAAAGCTAAAAGAAAAACAGTAAATCCCATCAGCTTCTATATAAAGAAGACAGAGGAATAAAGGAAAGTGGCTAAGCAGATGAACAACAAACAACATTACAAATTATTACACTGAAAGCCATAAATTCCTGAAGAGAAGAATAATTCAGAAGTACCATAGGTCCTCCAAATGAAGGTCAATTAAATGAAGCTCAAATAAAGTGCAATTTTTCAGATAGTTGGCTCTAAAAATAGAATTATAAAAGCTGGAAGTTTAAAAACATTATCTAATAGATTCGCCAGTGCTATAATTCTGTCATCTTCACTGTATTTTATTGCTTTATATACTTTGTAAAGGTAAAGCTTAGCTTTAGTCAAATCTCTGGCTTCACTGGAGTTGAAAATATTTAAAATATAAACTATTTCTGCACTACTGCACTAGACTATAGCAATCAAAGTAAGTCTGTTCCTCTTTTCAATAAGAAAACAAAACAGCAAAAAGAAAACAACCTAAAAACTGGAGCTAGAAACTTCTAGCTCCCTTTCCCAAAGACTATTACAACTGACAACTGTAATTTCTTTTAAAGAGTTAAATCTTTACATAGACACAAGATAATTTAATGGCTGGGGTCAGAATAGTTCAAAGTAAATTCTTGTTGCTTCTGATTGTGGTGGCGTGAATTTTAACATCTATATTGTCTCACCCTTCACATGAGACTAAAAATCGAATTCAAGTTTTTAAAATGCCTCTCAGTTGCCCCATCTCTGGGTCAGAAAAAGGTATAATCCAACAAATTCTGACAGAAAAGAATATTAATATTTTCAATAATTTTCAATTCCTTAAATTCTCAAGAGACTCAGTGAAACAGGAAGTCTGCACTGCCACTAACTGCTGCTCTCCTAAACCCCTTCATCTCTGAGTATAAACCTCATGCATGGAAAGGCAACCCAACTCTCAGCTGTACTGTTTTTTCAGTTCTACTGTTTTTCAGAATTAATTTTTCAAAATTAAATTGCCAGAAGCAGACAGCTTGTCCTCCCTTTGCTTGCAAACATTCAGGGCCTGCTCTTTTGCCCTATGTAACTGTGTAATTTAAGAAACTGGGGAACAGAGCCTGATGAAAGCTAAGTCAACAAAGTACTAGTTCTAGGGTGGGTCAGGAAACTTCAATACAGCAAGAAAAAATAATGGTACAGCAGGCCTTAGGGTAGTTTATTAGACACTTAAGTATTTGGTGGAACCTCAAAGTGCAGTTGCACTCAAATAAAATAAAAATCTTTTACCTGAATCAATTGTTTTACCAACTTCATCTCATATAATAGGCATATACTCGTCAATCTGCAGATGTGACCCAAAATATCAAGAGCACCCTGCCTGCCTTTTTTTTTTTTCTGCACACATACACTACCTTTGTGAATGGCAGTCTGGCTTGGGGATTAATAGCAAACCTCCAATTTTTTTACACTTCTATGCAAATTAATGTTGGCAGACAGTTTACAGCTTAATAGCTAAGACAACTCTTCTTTGCCCTAACCTATTTATTATCTGACATACAACATACACCTTAATTAGATTAAAAGGTTCAGGCAAGTTGAAGACAGCATGATGCACTGGTTTCCAACAATCAAACAGTAAAAACTGAAGGCAGAAAGTGTTCTTTTCAAAATTTTTAGCTGATGACAGAGAAAGTTTCTCTTAAACTTTCTGGTAGGAAAGTCCTTACAAGTCTTTCTTTCTAAAACTGTCCTGAGAGCCACCAAGTTTCATTTAGCTGATGACACAAGAAATTTTCATATGGAGAGGGACTCTTCATCAGGAACTGTACTGACAGGACAAGGAGCAATGAATTCAAACTGAAAGGCAAATTTAGATTAGATATTATGAAGAAATTCTTGACTGTGAGGGTGGAGAGACACTGGAACAGGTTGCCCAGATAAGCTGTTAATGCCCCATACCTGACAGTGTTCAAGGTCAGGTTGGGTGGGGAATTGAGTAACCTGGTCTAGTGGAAGCTGTCCCTGTCCATGGCAGCAGAGTGGGAACTAGATGATCTTTAAGGACCCTTCCACTCCAAACCACTCTGTGAGTCTATGATTTTCCAATGGACTTAGTTCTTGCTAAACATGGTGTTACCTAGGAAAGCTAAAACTTATACATTTATTAATACTGAGGGAAGAGGAAAACATTTTTAAGTCTACACAAAGAACATGCAGCAACTGAGAACTCATCCCACCATTAGTATGCTTCCAGTGTCTCCATACCAGCAGGAATACTGTCAGGGCAGCACCATATCCCTCCTTATGCTGGATGGGAATGTGTGAGAACAGCCTCACTCCTTACAGAGACTGTAACTTAATATGATACAAACAAAAATAGAATGACAGTGATGAAACTGGACCTTGAGCAATACAATTAGTTTTATTAGCATGCTCTGCTGGACTTGTATGCCAATCAGACAAAACCATTTAGTGGTTGCAACTTGTGCTCTTAATGAAATCTTCAGTGCAGGCGTGACCTTAAGTCATCAGCATCTTCTTTATTTCTTCTAACAGTGGCTTTAAACTAAAATCACTACAGCAGCAGCAAGCTTCTACACTTACACTTCATGCCTTATTTTCATTCAAGCATTCCTAAAGTTCAGGGGAAAAAAACCCTAAAATAATGAGGTGTAAATCTATTAGAGTATTCCAATACCTTTCTGCAATTTCTAGGTGGAGAGAGAAGTGAGAATATAAACCATTCTCTTACAGAGTTCCTTGTTTCTGCAAATGGTGAGTAGTCCAGGTCTTTTTGCCTGGTTTAGAACTTTTAGACCTTCAAACCCTACCATAACTGAACTCTGAAACACATTTATTAGGAAGTAAGTCTAGCACATGAAGCCCTCTCCCTTTGCCAAATTTGTCTTAGTAACCAGTAAGGGATCAAAACCACTTTCCACCATGCATCCTGGAACCATTTTCAGGGTTTTGGTTCATCATTATAATGCCTCTTTTCTGTTTAAATAACAATTAAAAGCCCTCCCTGAATCTGTATTATATCACTGTTTTATTTCTTTGATTAACTGAAAAATCTATGTAGGTTTCTTGATATTCTGACCCCTCACGTAAAACAAAAAGGATTTTCCCATCTGGACTGAAATGAACAAAATAATCACACCAATCTAAATATTTTTAAGGTGTTCTCACAACAGCTGTGCCATTGCTGTTTATTGTCTTGATTACAAATTGGTTTATACTTGGGAGTAGCAAAGTATATTAAATGCCTTGCAGTTATGACTGATTAATAAATGGCTATTGAAGGTGCTATGGAAAAGACACAGGTCATGCACAGGACACTCGCTACTCACTGAAAAGCACTAACTACACATTTTGCACCAATAGAAGCATTTAATACTCAGCTCACCTTGAAAACTAGATTTTACTTTTCAAAAGAACAAAATTTTTAACAGACCAATATAAATAGCTTCCAATTTATTTAGAACGTATTATTTCCTTATTTAAGAATTGTTCTAAAATTAGAAAAGAAAATAAAGAAATAAAGAAAATAAAAAAATTTTGTTTGTACCAAAGTGTAAACCGGCAATTGAATTTTAAAATGCTAATATCAAAGGCCTATTTTATTTTAATCAAACATCAATTACAATAATAATTTTATTGTGATAGCCATTATTTATATAAATAGAAATGTTGCCCTGTTATCATGCCATCCCAGAAGAAAACTGGATCGTGTAACTTTTCAGACACTAACAACCTTCTAGTTCTATACTGCCACAATAGGACCACACTTCTGTGTTTGACTTTACTATTTTATAAGGACTCCAGCTCATTTAAAAAGAAGTTTATTATTTGAATACATGAATTTCAACTATTATTAGGTAACACTAATTAGGTACACTGCCAGGTATCACTCTTCAGAAGCTCTCATGCAGAAGTAAAAGACTAATCAAACTGCAAAATGGAGTAATACAGAAACAATGAAAACGAGATAAACAAGTGGTCGATTTATATTCAAAGTTGACCCACCTAAAAGGAGGCCACATAAATGGAATTTGAGAATCTCAGCTATGAGGAAAGACTGAGAGAGCTTGAACTGTTTAGCCTGGAGGACAAAAGGCTCAGGGGCAGAAATCTCACCAATACACAAATACCTGAAGGGAGGAGGCAAGAAGATGAAGCCAGGCTCCATTCAGTGGTGCCCACTGACAATACAAGAGGCAATGGGCACAAAGTAAGAATGGACATCAGAAGACTTTTATTTTTTTTTTTTCTAAACTGTAAGGGTGACCAAGCACTGGCACAGCTGCCCAGAGAGGTTTTGAGTTTCCACCCCTGGATATACCCAAAAGCCAACTGGACATGGTGCCAGACAACCTGTTCTAAGTGGCCCTGCTTGAGCAGTGGGGTTGTACCAGATGACTTCCAGAGGTCCTTGCCAATCTCAATTATTCTGGAAATTATTAATTAGTTTTTCCACACAAAAAGCTAAAAAAAAAATAAATACATACAAACATGACAGATCAAATAATTAGAAAGCAATGCTGACCATGTTATTTTTATGACTACACCAAACAATGACTTAATCAGTAAACAGAAACACAATTCTAACAAAAATAACAGTTCCACTTCAGAGGGGGAAAAATTCAATTTAATACAAGTATATTGTTATAAAATTAATTCCTAAATTTTACAGGCTATTTTACAGGAAGTCAAACACCAGGAGAATGGAAAGAACACAACCATCTACACATTTCATTCCATTAAAAAAAGTAACTGAGATGCAGTAAAATTTTCCACATCATGATGCTTCACAGCATTTCAAAGGCTACACACATGGATCCACACAATTCAGACGTTTTAATTATTTTTTAAGCTATCCAGTAACTTGAAACCAAAACAGACCACCTGGAGTTGCTGTTTTAAAGTTTTTCAGCAACTTATTCATAGGAGTGTACAACTAAACTCATGCTTGTCTACAATCCTACTTAACTGTGTCAAAAGCAAAACCAGGAGTTGAAACAGGTCTTTGAACTTCATCAACAACTTGCATTTTGTTATCACCGAACAAGGTGGGCAATACAGATCTGAATTTGAAAACTCTAAACTAGCTGTCTAACCCTTTACCCTGTTAAAATCCACATTTTTTTCAAGTGTCAAGTAAGACATTTGCTTTGCATCTTTTGATGAATATAAAACTTATTTTTTATCTGACAGTACATTGAAGAATGAGTTCCAAAAACTACAACACTTATCAAAGAATAATGGCATTATGGTATTTGTGATGATAGCATTTTTCTGAAACATTTAACAAAACAAAATAAAAAGCTGCCATTTTTTTTTACCTCACATATTAAAAATAATAGATAATTCCCACCTGCCAATATAATTAATTATCACTGGTAATATCACTTCAGAATAAAGAACTTGTTCAATCCTGAGTAAAAGGAAGTTTTTGCTTTGTGCTAGGTTTCCTCATTTATTTTTAGCTCAAAATAGAAAATTTCCGATTTCTTGTAAGTAAAAAGTATGTCACATACCTGCTGTGTGTTTCTTTGTGACTGTAAACTGGACTGCAGTCTTCTCAAGAGTGGAACACCATTCCTAGACAGCCTTTTAAGCAACCAGTAACTGTGCACTCGTTCAACAAAATGCTTCTTTCGCTGAATGGCCACCTGATTCATAATCTTATTTAATCTAAAACATGGAAAAACTGATATTGTATTTTTCACAGCAAAGCATAAAACATATTTATCTATGGAAGTTAAACATCACACATATATAAATGTATACAGTAAAACCAGAAGTAATCACTATGTTACTAACTTCCTTCAGTAAGATCCCTACCGGTACAATTATTTCTGAGCAGTAAATTACAACCAAATACATCTGCTTGACACTGCAGTTTCTACTAAATACATTAAGATACTTTACAAAGCTAAAGGGAATCAATTTTTTGTAGTCATTATTGGAAGAGCAATCCCAGATTAGGGCTGAGAATAAAGATTTATGTGCGTTTCAGAATGATTTCCCTATTGAAAATGAAATCAGACACAAAGCTCCAAATCACTATGAAAATCATCAGATCATTTGTTGCCATCTACAATAAAGAATTAGTAGTTTATTTTACAGACAATATATATTCAAACTTTTTGCATAAAAACATGCAATGGAAGTCTTGTATTACTCTGTTAATATTAAATTTCTGACAAATAAACCAAACAAAAAATATAAAACACAGGAACAATTATTATTTTACCCCAGAAATACACTGAAAATAACCAAACAAAGACAATGGTGAGGATGATATAAACAGTCAACAAAATATTTCGATCAAAATCAATCAGTATTTTCTCCAAAACTGCTTTTTAACAAATGTAAATACTCTGTGCATATACTCATTTACAAATACCCAAGGAAAGTGCTTTATGAACATCACACACAACAATACTGATTCCTGTTTTTCAAATAATGACGTTAGATAGGTGTCCAAGTCTCAAACACAACAGTGGCTTCTAAAAACATATTAAAAAGAAAGTTTATCCGAAGAAAATCTTCAGCTGTCTGTGCTTACAGTATCTTCAAATTACAGCAAAACAGAAGTTAGAAAAAGTTAATGGTTGAAGAATGAAAAGATTTTTTTCTTTCTGTGATAATGCTAGTATTTGTAACTGGTGGCGGCCCTTGTAAAATTAACACAAGATGCCCCAAACTACCAAGCCCCTGTATTGCAAGAGAGATGGTTCCTTCATTTGGGGGCAGGGGTGAACTGCAAAGAGAGTTAAATGTAAAACAATTACAGAAAGGATAACAACGATAAAAGAAATCTGTTAATTCTTCACTCAGAATATTACTACTACCCACAGAAAAACTCTACGATCAATAGTAGAGGATTTATCACATTCTCAAAAATTTAATACTAAACCAAGCAAATATTAACTCAAGAAGTGTCTGATTTGTAGAGCAGCACCATGAGACATTTAAATAAAAATCGTGATTCCATATACATACTAATACTTTTCTGCTTTTTCCCTTTTTGTATTACGAAGAAAGCAGTTTTGCAGCTAAGTGATAAAAGCTAAGTGTCAAAACACCTAAAGAAAATGAAAAGTTAGAAGTAAGCTTTGGGTAAAATGGTTTTTAAGACTATCTGGGAAAAAAAAATATTTTTCAGACTAACATACAAGTGAGTATACTTTTGAGTTCACCAAAGGTCATCTATCCCTGGGGTTTTTTGGACTGTGTAGAAGATAATGTGCAATAGCTTTATTCAGTGTTACTAACTATAGCTGAAATTTTCAGCCATCACCAGGTAAAGGCAGAGCAAACCCAGGTTGTCTTTAAACTACCGTACCATTGTGTCCTTTGCTTCCTCAATGACTTTTTTTTTTTAATTAATAACTAAGCCAGTTAGGCATTTTTGAAAAATTGTAGCTTAATTTTAAAGCTTAGAAGGTCTGCAGATGAACTTCAGACTGTCTTGTACATCTTTCACTGGAAGGCAGACACAGGTCCCACAAAGATTTGCTCAATGCAGAACAGATGTGATCCTACTAAACTTCAAACAACATAATTACAATTAATTATAGAATGTATTCAAAATCAAATAATTGCTTTCACAAATCCCTTGGAAACGGTAAAACCCACTGAACTGAGTCAAAAGAAGCACAGCCAAATACACAACTATTTGGAAAGATCAGAGAATCATAACATGAAGAAAGGTGCCTGGGCTTCATGCCCATCAGATGTGGCAAGACTAGGCAAACCTCTTTAACTACAGCTTTAAGTACATTTGCCAATTCACATAACGAACCATTCTATTCATATATAATTATAATAGTAGAGTGTTAAAAGAAACTTAAGAAAGATGTTTAAAAAGACACTCTTCAACCTTCAAAATATAAATAAACTGAAGGTAATTTGGACTGCAGAGACTACTTAACAAGGGGATAGAAACTACTCATCTCCGTCTTCCTCTCTAAATTAAATGCAGTATTTCATTTAACCACCACACATGGGTAGCAGCTCAAACTCTTCATGTGGCAGATATCTACAGAGCCTCCACATCATGAACTTAGTGCTAGGATGTTACATCTGCTGTTGAGACTCTAACAACCCACTACCTATATCACAGCTCTTTAACCATCCTTTTGCTTAGTCTGGTACTTCCAGGTAGACTTTTACTGTCCCAAGCACTTTAAATTTTGATGGGCAATAAAACCATTTTTGGGAAATGAGACAACGTTGCTGTAGAACTCTTACAAGTTGCACAGACTGGGTACTGATTCTGTAGCTCCCACTACCTAAAGGAATTTTCCATACATTCCACTTCCCTTTTCTTTTTCCAATAAAGACGTAATAAAAAAACATACTAAACAATTAAAAAAAAGCATGTATTTGGCCTACATAAGGGAGAGCTGTTTAAAGACTTCATCATTTTGCAATCCAGGATCTGACTTGGACATGACAGGATTAATTACTACACTATACTGATAAATCCCCAATGCAGAGGCAAGGCTTAGAGAACTTAGGGCAACTCCCAGAACTACAGAAAACACCTCAGTGAAGGCATTTTTTTTCTAAGATATCTGTCCACACTAGAACATTTTTCAGTATAAGCACATCAAAAAAGAACAACTTTCTGTATTATTTTCTAAAGGCAAGTCAAGCATACCAACTACTGGGAGAAAACACAATTTCCCCTCAACTTACCAGTTATTTAAAACAAAGTACATTGATAGAGGAATTTGAAAATTCTTAAAAAGGTGACTGTGTTTCCATGATATTCAGTGACTGCTGCTATCTAACTGGTCTCATCAAAGAAGCATTAGGTTTCAAGCTGATGACCACTGCAGCTTTTTGATGTTTTAGCACTCGCAGTTGTACCAATTCCTGTTTTTGTTTTTCAGAGCTACATGCCAAAACTACACAGATGACAAAAACATTTTTCAGAACTGCTTTAATTGTGCCACAGCCAACTGAGTGAGCCAGAACTACTTCCTTTCCCCAGCCCTGTAAAACACTGATGTGCACTACAAATGTGGATTATCATACAATTCCCTGCTTGTCTTTAAACAGGCAAAGGTCCCTTTTGAGCTGAACCTTAGAAGTAACACCTACAGTCTCCTCACATGGAGACATTTGATGGATAATCTACCCTGTAAAGCACAATACACTTCATGCACTGGTCAATGCATTCAGAGAGCTGAGTGTTACTCAGTCCTTGTTTCCTCACCTTCTAGAAAAATGCATAAAATAAATTTTGTCAATGTAAGAGATGTGCTTTTAACATATTAGCAAATCTCACAGCTGGCTTTATTTGACTCACTACTTCCTTCCTTTCCCTATTTCAGTTACATATCACTGTGGCAACTATGGCAACTGGTTACAGGGAAAAGTGAAACCAGTATTTTTGGTAACTAACAGTGTGGCAGTTTAACCTAAGAAAGCCAATGAGAGATAATCAGCCACTTCTTTTATCAATCATTACTAACCACTGCACAGACCATACACACTTTTTAATTCCACGGGTATTATTTTAGTATTACAATACCTCAAGATTTTGAAGTTTTTGAAATATAAACTGGAGATAACATTTTCTTGAGCAAGTATGTGATTTTGACAACATTACTATAGTAACTCAAGCACAAAGAATTGAATATGAAAATCTGTATTAATCAAATACCCAAAGGAAGATCAAATATCCAGTAAAACTAAGCAATTTTTGAACATGAAACGACCCTAGTATTTTAATTACCATACTTGTTCCAAGTCTCCAGTTTTATCAGTCTGTTATTTTATATTGTCCTTTATCCAGCATAGCACTACTAAAGGTACACACAACACAGGAAAACTGTGTTACACTCTGTAAAATTTCGTTTAGTAACATTAACATACCAGGTTCTCTTTACCTATGCTAATACCCTGTTCCACCTTATTTTCCCACACAGAGATTGCAGATATGTTTTAAAACCTGTCAGAACAAAATGTAAAAAAATTTATTGAACAAGTTGCAACAAAGTAAACTGAGTTTCCAGAACACTTGAATTTTCAAGCCTTGTTCAGCAAAGTTCCACAAAATATACTGAGACTTGCAGGAAACAGGAAAGACACAGGACTTCCCTAAGATAATTACTGTAATCCCAATGACACTTACTGGAAGACAATTAGCATAAAACTAGAATAAAAAGCTATGGAAGAATTTATTTGGGGAATTGGAATGAATTCTGGAACTTTACCAACTATTCCTCCTAGTTCCATACCAAAAACCTCAGCTTCTGAAGATCAGAATGCCCACCTGGACAGATAAGACTCACTCTTCTCATGGAAAATCTTTGGCAGCAGCTGCTTATTGAAGTGTTTGTAAAACTTGTCTTTCAATACACTTTTTTTTTTAAACAGTGAAGAAACACAATTTTGTTATCCTATTCCTCAACAAAGATAAAAATTACTATATGACTTATTAATTTAAGAATAAAAAATGCTCAAAGCGTTCTGACCAACTTGAAAGACAACGCAGGTAAATGAGTAACTATGTAAAAATAGGAATCCATCTGCGTGTCTTTATTTCCTTTTGGAAAAGGTTAACATTCCTTTAATACCAAGCAGAAGTCAGCTACATGCCTAACAGAGTACATTCCAAATCCTGGAAAGACTGGAAAAGATTTCATTTAAACCTCTGCACCACAAGTCTGCAGAATCCCCATGCAACAAATACACACTTCCTTACTTAGAACTACTTTGCAGGTTTTATTCCTTTTTGTCTGTTATGTTTCAAAAGTCCAGCTACTGAATTCACCTCTCCTAGCCTGAGAGTCTAACAGCATATATTTAATCTACTGATACATCTTCTGAAGCCTGAAAGTCTCTCCAGGTTTCTATTCTTTTTCCAACATTTACTGGCATTTAGAGAGTATTTGATTTCAAATGCACATGTAGGAAGCACTCTGTCTTGCTTACATGACTGTGAACCCCCTGTTTTTCTATTTGAGCAAGCAGCTTGTAAAATTTTGCTTGGACAGGAAAAAAGCAGAACACTGAACTGAAGTGGTAAGAAAACATTGTTATTTCAGTTAATTCTCTGTTATCTTCTTCCTGTTCTAACAACTAGAGTTTCTGATGTTCCAAAACTTAGGAATAAAGAAAAAAAACCCCACACCAATAAATAAAATAAAATACCAAAACCAATTCAAACAATGAAAACCCCCCATCCTGTCACACTGGAAAAATCTCTTCTCAGAAAAATCATATGCATATATTTATTTCTGCCAGTTCATATACATATATAATGACCACACATGACTTTGAAAACTAATATCAAAAGGCTTAATTCACATCAGATGTATTAATCAAAAATCACATTTTGATCTGTAATTATTAGAAAGCCAAGTATTTATCTTTTAAATTTTGTGCACTCTGTAACTTGATCATTGAATAAAAAACTGCCAGGAGACAGTTCTTCAGACAATGCGTTCTTTAGATGTTTTGCTATGGCACAAATCACAACACCCTCTATGTGCCACCAAAAAAAAACCAATGGAAGCTCACATAACTGGTGAAACTCTGAAGTTCTGAAAAACAAAATCACATAAATCTTGGTCTTAATAACTGCATTATCACATATATAATCCAAATCCCTTAGAAAGCATATAGAATATCAATTATATGTCTTACAGAAAGTAAGCATTCATTTGTTTTAAGCTTCTTGACCTTGTACATGTAAAATAAACAGAAAAAAAAGTATTATTTTTACTCAAAATCTACTTTTACAATTTACTAAATAAGTTACAGTTCTTTGAACACATTAATTAATCCTTATTTAATAAGCCAACCAATGTCAAAATTAACTAGCTTCAAAATTTTTGCTCTAAAGTTACCTCTATTTTTTTAAAATACCGCTGAGGCAAAACCAGTGAATACCACAATAGCTCCTTTTTTTTAATTTAGGGAAAATTACTTTTTTTATTTCAACAAAGAGATCAGGATGACATCAGCAGTAGTTCCTACATGTAACAGAAAGGCTTCAAAGTCAAACAATGTGACAAGACAAGAAACATCAGCAGTCCACGACTTCTGTCATTCCCTTCACTTAGGTGATTCTATGATCCAAGTTTTAGATACAGTCATAAGGCATACCTACATCATGCTTCATGGAATTAAAATAAGCATTTTCACATGATTCTGTGAATTATACATACATGTATATTCAGGGATAAAAGGGCTAACAGACATTAGTCTGAATTTATTCAGATTCCAAGTTCTTTGCAATGCTGGCCCCAGCAGTATTTTTCAACAGCTTACGCTGAATTTTAAGACAAATTTCTTGTTCTTACCTCCCACCTTAAAAATTTTCTGAATGTATTAAAAACCCCCAGAGTACCCTAAAAAACGTTCTAAAAAATCCCCCAAAGAAATCCACAAGCTACGTATACAAATAAGAAGCATTATCTGTGAATGCAGACTAACAGTGTCTCAAAGGCTTTGTTAAGGTTCCTTTCCTCTTACACTGCATTTCAACACTTTCTGTTTATTCATTATTTATTCTTCTGGTCCATACCTCCTTTCAGACACAATCACGATTCCTGTGTTCAGATAACAAGATTACATTTAATTACTTAGCAAGAAAGTTCAGGATAGCTCAACCTGGTAAACTATAAACCAAAAGAAAATACTAGTTCTGCCTTGAGACACAGTAACAGAAATCCAGCTTACTACCAGGCACAGTATTCCTCCTAAGAGAAACCAAAGATCAACAAAAAGAAACCAGTTAACGTGGGGCACACAAATGCTGATCTGTCAGAAGGGATGAAAATGCTTTTGTAAGAGTCTCAGCAATTTTTGCTCTCCATTGTTGGCTACTATTTACCTACTTTCACAACAATCTTATAATTCTCTTTTAATATTAATGATGCAACACACCTCATGCAACAACATACAGTGTTCCTACTTCTAATTAAAGTGGGGCTTTTTTAACTTTCTCTCTACACAAGTATTGTATTTCAAATGTTTTCATAATTTCAGACATAACAAACATGCCATGTTTGCAGAAAGAGAAACTAAAGATTAAAGCAAATATTTATACTTTTAATGCCAGCTTCTATTTAATAGGGCAGTACTTGAACGAATGGCATTTTAATAAAGCAGATTACACTGTATCTCAGTGTATACTTATAAAATACTGGAGATTAAATATTTTATATCACATTCTATTTCCCTCTAAGTATATATTTACAATATCGTAGTTTCACAGTTTTTTAAAATAATGTGAATATTGACACTGGCTAAACAAGTTAACATTATTAAACGCCTCTTCTAACACACAAGATCAAGAGACTACACAAAACCCCTATTTGTACTAAAGAATCAAGCATTCAAAAAGAAGAGAAACTATGTAGTTTTCCCACCAAACATTGTAACACTTCTGCTTCACCTACCCACCCTGCTTGCTGAATAAGGCAACAGTTATAAAGGGCAAGGATGAGAAGCAGCAGATGGAAAAAACAAACAAACAAACAAACAAAACCCAAAACACCAAAAAAAACCACCAGAAACTGAGCACAGAGTCAGTGCAAGATAATTAACAGAGAGAAGCAGCTAGATTTAGATTGTCAAGCCAACCCTGAAAGTTAGGACTTCCTAACTTGAAGATTCTGCACCTGCAGTCTAAACAAAATCCTTCTAGTTTTGGGTTTATTTTTTGGGGAGGTGGGGAATCTCTCTACTAAGCAAAATTCAACCATTACACATTCCTAGAGGCAATACTATACTTCAGGAACAAATCTGTCATTTTCTTCAGCCAAACTGGCTGGTGGCAGTGGAGGCTACTTTTTGACTAGCACTTGCCAAGAGGAGCAGGTACTGTCTGCCCCCACCGTACAGTGGGACAGTTTCAGTGTCCTTTCCCACTCTCCTCCCCACACAGCACAGCTGCTCTGGCACTTCCCAGAAACACAACTTTTGGATGATGCTCATTTCTACCTTTAAACAACCAAAAAATCCAAAACCAACCAACCAACCCACCAAAACCAGGCAAACAAAAAAGCTGATGAGTACAAACAGTACAGTATAAGCAACCACTTCCAAGAGTTTTGTATTTCAATAAAAACTGAATGGAATTTCCTAGTAAAGAAACAACACATCTCTGTAGCCAGGTCTGACATACATCCTCCATGCACAACAGTTCCCTGGTAGTCCCATACATTATTACAAATGCTAAGCAAGTTACAAGTCAGCATCGACAGCACTGAAAACTGAAACCACCTTAAGGCTCCAAGATGAACTACTGCACCTTTGGAAGTAGATACTTGGGTATAGACTTTCCAAAATACCCAGGCAACAGGACAGATACAGGCCCAGCATTAAAAATAAATTACAGAAAAAAAAAAAAATAGGCAGGGGAGGTAAGCTTTTATCTCCTACCATCAATGGATGAGTGGTTAGCAACTTCTGATCTGCACCCCTAAATCAGTAGCTCACAGATGAAAGATCATATAATTAGATTATAAATGACTTAGAGAATGACACTATTTATATAATTTAACAGCAAAAAGCTGAGAGTACAACATCTGTGTAAGAAATTCTGGTTGAAGTCATTCAAGGCACTAGTATAGAAACCTGACTTAAGGTAAGCTGATCCAGAAATTAATAAGCTACAAAAGTTGTGTAGAAATTATGAAGCAAGCTGTTCCACACCCAGTCTTTTTAAAATATCCTGAACATTAAGACAATCGTTTCAGAAAACAAGATTACTAAAAACTGTGTTACTAAAATGCTCAGTCGTTCATACATTCTCACTATCCAGAAAAGAATACAAATCTTTCCCCTTAAACTGAACATAAATTGCAAGATGGTTTTCCTCAAGCTTCACCAGAGGTACTCAGGGGCTGCAGCCAGCAAGTACTTTCCTCCTCACTATGATCTTCATATTTGTACACTCTTCCAACTACCCACTCTGAAGAGTCAGCAATATGCTGAGGAGATGTATAGTCTAGGCAGTAAGAAAGCAATCCAAACCAAGCATCTCCACGCCACGTGTGCCTCAATTACCAGAGATGCTCAAAACATACTAAAATGAAATTCTTCAGGTAAAAAAGCACTAGTGTTTAAACACTGAGTATATATATTTATTCTCTAGTAACTTAAATAGCTTAATTGCTTTTCCTCAAGACCTCTGAAAAATCATGCTTCAGCTCCAAGGCACAAGAAGAGTATTTAAAGATTAAAGAAATAATTTAAATTAAGACTACTGTGAACTGATCCAAGTAATTTTTTAATACTTTATGGGTATGTACTTAATTCCTACAGAAATACAAGAGTGTTTCCTAAACAGAAAAAAAATTGAAGAACAGCCAAAGAAAACTAGACAACTGGTTCTAAAACTAGAGATTTGGGTCTGCAGGGTCATCACTTTTCCTTTTAATATGCCCATTCCTGTTTCACTTTTAATTCAGGGAACAGTTTTCTATGACTGAACACATTCATGTTACAAAGAGTACTTAAGCAGGGGTCTCCCTCAGCCAAAGACAAGCAATTTATAATACAGCTCAACTTCAAAATACATTTAAACTGTGCACATTTTTTACACTTATGATATAGAGTATAGGAACTCTACTTGTTTCTAGAAATATGAAGAGAAGGATAAATAGAAGAAAACTCAATTTCCCTGCAGTCTTGAAAAGAAATTCAACCATTAACATGAAAAAAAAAAGAAAGAAAGAAGAAAACATCTTTGTATTTTTGCTCCTGGCATCTGAAGACTACTTTTAAAAAGGCCATCTGACGATAAAAAGCATCTTTTTAGAATCTGGCTTTTTTAAAAGTTGCCAATGAAATGAACTGCCAGAGGCACAACTGAAAACATGCTTTCTAATCCTCAACTCTTAGTTCATGTTCTTTCTTACATGGTCTTAAAAAAAACAAAACAAAAACACACTACACTACCAAGTGAGACTGTCCTGATTAAGACAAAGCCAAATTATTTTATACCAACTTGCCCCTTCCGTGGACAGTAGTTCCTGTTTAAATAGCAGTATTAGCTGTCAACTGTCAACTAAAGTTTTTCTGCAGTGCATCACTAAACAAAAATACCATTTTACCAAGTCAACCCTAACAGAGAACAGAGCAATCAATCTGATGTTTGTAAACACTGCATAGGAGCTGAAGGCAGTTTGTCAAAGTCACTCAGTGAGTGGCTTCTTACATTAACAAAACTTATTACAGGAAAGAACTGCAGTGTCTAAACATGTATTTATTTAGATTAATTTAACCAGCTTTAATTGCTCACTACCTGAGACTTGTGAGTCAGCTATTTAAAAGGCATCATATTATTTTAAAAGCCCTCACTTCTGTGCATTTAGAGTCCAGTCACAGTACGGGAAATGAGCCTGCACACGGAACTGGTGCCTGTTTGAGAAACTTTCCAAATTACTGCTCTTAAATTGGTAAGAATTTAATTCAAGGGGTAAACAAATATATGGTGTTGTAAACACACAAACATAAATTTCAGAAACACCTCCAGAGAAGCTATTGTGCGACACAAGGAAAACATTTCCTTGAAGGTTTTTTGTTAAAACTTACATAGATCTTACACTACAAGTCTATTCTCAACTTATGTGAGATGAACAAGAGTCAAAACTTACATATACAATTGTAATTTTCATTTTGGATCTCTTAAAATTAGAAGAAGCTTGGAATCCAAAATTACAAATAAAATTGACTTTGAGCTTGGCTTTTTTTTCTTTAAAATGAAGATCAACACCATCTACTATCCCAAACTCAGCAGTTAATTCTTAGAAGTACAGTGAATGACAAGTGAATGTAACTAGTCTGACAAAGAAACCCCAAATCAAATGTTCTGAGGACAAGACAGATCACTTGATCACATATTAATTTCTCTGAGGTAGTTACTGCATTTTTAATGCAACTCCACAGAAGTGCAATGTACATAATTAACAGTAATTCTCTGAAGAAGGCCTTTAAAGAAAGCACGGAAAAAACGTGCAAAAACTTCAAGGTGGCATCTAAAGGCACTGGCTTAAAATTAAATTGATAATAAAGGTTTCTCACATTTTGATGGTTTGCTTACCTCTGGGGGGGGATATAAGGAGCAGATACAGTTGGCATAACTGTACAGGGTTCAACCACTGTTTTCTTGGCTTTTTTTGTCTTTTTTCTGATTTTTGATGTAGACCTAGCAGTTCTGACTGATCCCTCCTTTCTACAAACACCGTTTTTGATTTCAGCTTCTCCATAAATATTGAGTGGTCTCCGTGTGCAACCCGGTGGAGTATGTACATCGCAATAGGCAGTTTTTTTCACAGAGAACGTCGTTCCACTGCCAGTTAGTTCTTTCACAGGTTCCATTTTCATATACAGACCAGCCTTTTGAGCACATGTCACATGGAATGCAGTATAGCAGTTTGCTTTGTGGCACTGGATGCAGGCACCAACACCTTTCTGTTTACAGAGGTAGCATGTTAACTTCCATCTGGCTGGGGGAATGTTCCTGACACCATCAATTGGCTCAATAAAAACCGTATTGGCAAATCCAACTTCTGGAATCCACAGAGCACACACCACGTGTCCCCAACGATCATCATCTGTCTTTTTAAAGGCACCTCCCTTGTTTGGGCACAGCACACAGTCTACAGGCCGAGAGCGGGACTGCAAACAGTGTCTGCAGAGCCACTGGCCCTCAGGTATATATGGCACCCCATAGCATTCCTGATGTACTGCTAAATTACACATATCACAAAACAGGATCACATTGCTGTTCTGACATTCACCATCCATGCATATACAACACACTGCATCTTCATCAATTAAAGACTGATGATCACCCTGTTTTTGGTTCTCACAATAAGACTCTTTTTCAAACCTATCCATAAGGAATTCAAACATATTTTGTGAAACAACTGACACTCCATCACTTTTCCGCTTATCATTTATCAATTCTAACCACGCATAATCTTCTTCATCCATGTCATACTCAACTTCGTTATCAAGTTCTTCTGCTGACTTCTCAATGAATTTGTAATAAACTGGAGGTCTCCGAGGAGCTGAAGGGGGACTATATTCAACAATCCGTACTTTTGGTTCTGGAAGAGGAGCTGTTGTAGCGGGTATACCATGTGAGCTCGGAAGAGCTTCATTTTTCTTTTTCACTTTGTTATTTTTATGGCGTTTGCTTCTTAGACAAACCGGTGGTCTTTCACTATTTTCTTTATTGCTGTTGCATTCGCTCATTTCCTGGGCAGTAAGATCATCTTCTAATATGATTTCTAAAGGATCAAAGATACTGATCCTATGCAGGCGACCTTCAATTTCTATTTCAACCATTCTTTGAGCTTGAGCGTACGTCAAGGTTTCTCGTGTCGGGGAGTGCTTAATACTGCATGGGGAAGAAGAATGCCTTGCTGCCGATACTCGATGGCATCTTCCTTTTCTCCTCATTTGGTAATGTTTACCTAAAATTAGAGCAACAGTTAATACTATGAACTCCAAACAATCACATTAAAACATTAGTAGTTTTATTGTAGTAAGGAAAAAACACTTCAGTTCTACAGCCCTCTATGCATATATTGAACTAAAAGTAAACAAAACCAAGAGCCTGTCACTCCTACTCAACAGGACTCAGTTTCGTACAAGCTTAACCTAAAGATCAAAAGATCTTCTAAACAGCAACTTCCCTGAGTAAATTCAGCTATACAAAATCTTTGCTAGAAACCCTCTAGAAGGACTGCTGGCAAGACCACTGCATGAGAACAAAAACATTTCAGAAGTGTCACAGATAAAAAAAAATGCACTTGTTACCTTGTAAGAAAATCTTTAATACAATACTTCTTAACACCTATGGGCTGTCTGCAGTTTGAAAATTTGTGCAACAGCTACTGATTATGTCCTCTAGACCTCTTTCCAAAAGAACTAATGCAATTGTGAAAGAAAAACAAGTCTTCTCTGAAATTTTTCCAGCATAATTTCAAAAATTCACATTATCAACTCAATTACTATAGCTATATTGAAAAGCTAGAAAAGCACACATACTTCCACATTTGGCAAGTGGGCAGTTTGACAGCCCTATACTTTTTTTAATTTCCTCAATCCTTAGTGAGCCCATTATTCTTCACAACCTGACAAGAACATGACAGAACTCGCAGTGCCCAATATGGTGCAGCATAGACTGCAACTAGTAAATATTCCACCTGTAAAGCAGATTTGACTTAGGGCCAAAACATGTTCCCTGCTTTTAAGTATGCGTATACACACACCCTTCTCCTTCAACAAATTCTTCAGGAGCTGTTCTCAAATCAACTGCTGATAAATAAAAATCTCCCTGTTTATAAATCCAGTCCCAAGCTCTTTAAAACAATTTTTAAGCTTACAACCTACTGCAAAAAGATCACATACCATATAGAAAGATAGCTTTCTCTCCCCCACTCCAAAGCCCCATGACTAGTATGAGCACACATTTTAGTCACAAAATTTCGAAGTTAAAAGCTTCCATACATACTCATGCCTTTTGACATTTTCACACTGAGTGGGGTTTTTCTCCTGTAAGGGCTGAAAATATTACAAACGTGACTGAAATTGTCAAGTTTAAAATTCTATTCCACTCCTTCCTTCTTCCTAATAAATCATTAATAAACAGCATTCAATCTCAGCTACATAAAAAAACCTTGATCTTTAATCACTTCCTAAAGTATTATTAGGGTCTCACCATTTCAACTTTGCATTTTGAGTCAGGGCTGCCCACTATAACACAGCTAGTATCAGCACGTATTGCCAAAATAGCAGAGAAATAGACAAAACAAAACACAACTACTGTGAAAGACTAGTATATTGTTTTGGGAAGAAAACAGCAAGCACTGAACAACTACATAAACTGCTCCATGCTGCTTGCCTTTTGCTTCACCCTATGATGCCAATTTCTAAAGGCCTCAAAGTACTGAAGGAACTCCTTTGACAGGAAGACTAGATCACTTAGGCAACTAACCCTAAGACTAGTTTCCTAAAGGCTCTGATCTGGCTGCTCTCACAAATGGACTCTGCTTTCATAATCTAAGACAGTTTTATTATTCATGCAAAAACTGTGCTTCTCACACACTAATTCTTAACCCTTATTACTAGTTTCTATACCATATAGCCAGACAACAGTCAGTGTTTAATCATGACGGATCTCAGATCTGCTCTTTATAAAAAAACAGAAGAATATAAAAGGTTCCGACTCTTCAAACAACTTTGAAAGAACAATTTTTTAATAATTAAATTCTGTAAAACAATACAGAATTCGATCATACTAGTTTCTTAACTACAGAAAACAGTTCAAACAACTAATACTGCCAAAGAAGGTCCAACGACTAAAACCAAAAACATACCAGTAATTTAACCAAAATTAGAAGTCAGTTTCCAGTTTCAGTTTCAATACAGATTTTGTAATTCAGAGACCCAAAGGTAATACAATGGCCCTGATTTCTGTTATTGTGAACAAGTAATGATGGATTCCTCAGCTAAAACACACTGATGTGCTAATG
>JANPWX010000078.1:4723311-4733700 GCA_024734555.1 Trochalopteron elliotii | reverse complement strand
GCGCGTCCCAGGTAGAACATTCGAACGGCCCAGCGCGGGGGCCAGGGAACGGACGGAGGCGGGACGCGGCTCGTTACAAAACCGATGCTCAGAAGTTGAAGCGAGTGGTGTTTATTATCTCTTGTGGGGGGAAGTCCAAGCTCAAGATTCCTTACGTAGAAAATGTGCTTGAAAGTCAGCTCTTTCGTGGTCTCTGGGTCAAGCTGCTGCTTGTTGATTAACTGATAATAGCCTTACATTTTGACAGAGAAAAAGAAGGTTATTTTTGGCTCCCCCTGCGAAGGACACCCTTTGTTAGGTATTATTTTTAGACAGCCATTGCAGCCATATTCGAGAACTGGAGGATTTTACTGCAATACCTTTCTGCAAGGCAGCTGCAGCCACATCCTTAGAAAACAACGTTTAGATGGCCCAGCCTAACACAAACACTTGCCTGTGCTGATCATCCAGAACATAGTAAAAAGCAAGTGATTGAGAGTAGGTGTGATTTTTCTTTAGCCATCAGTATTTAGCATCCACTCAGCTAAATTGCTGCAAAACAACTTACCAATTCATTTTTATGTTTTCTCTAGCAGTCAGATGTTTCCTTGCCTCAAAACCCAGTTGGTCCTACAAAAAATATATGACTAGGGAATCAGAAATAGATACACCAGTTATTACTGGTAGAAAGTTAATTGAGGTCCAGAGAGTTTAAGCAACTAGGCTATGGAAATCTTGTAGAATAGGAAAAGTACTTTCCAAATTCTTTTTTCCTTATCAGGGACCATTTAGCATACTGATCTCTGAACAAAACACAAGCTATTAAAGTAGCTAACACTTGTGCAGTCTGCTCAGTGTAGATAATAGATCCTTAGGCTCAGACACACAAAATACCTTCAATTTCCAATATAAGAAAGTTTGTATGAACTATGGAGGCCACCTGGTCATTTGTGTACTTGCCTGTGAGGAACTACTCTCCAGTAAAATTGTTTTAGTTATCCTGCCATCAGTCTCAGAAGTCTTACAACATGCTGATAGAAGTTAGTGTTGCACTGGAATTCAACCTGTGATGCAAAGGTATTAAAGATATGCATATATCTTGGCATATCAGGTACATTAGTGTGCAGAGTATAAAAATGAATAGAAATAATGTCAAAAACCTAATAAGGAAATATGTTGGTTTATTTTTTCAGGGATAATTCATGTGTGAATCTGCTATGCAGCTGTACAAATATTTTTTAAGTGGAGACAATTTTTCCTCAGAAACCTTGATGGTGTCCACATTCTAATGTGTCTAACACACAGCAAGTCTGGCTTTTTCCCAGTTTCTTTTTTCTGCCAGGTGGACTACAGCATTCCATAATCCCTGGACATCCCTTTGATAATGTGGTATTCCTTACTGGTATCTGCACCATTTGACCACTTTTCTGTAATTTAAACTCATGCTTCTAGATTCTCCCAATTACTCTCAGTAAGAAGGTGGTATGTGGAGTTTTTCCTCTGGACCATCCAGGCTAGGACACAGAACCCATGTCATTCCTTCATGTGGGATTTCAGAGCAATGGCACAAGGACCAGGACACGCTCAACAAAAAGCTCTGGATTAGGAGCCTTAGACTTCGAAATAATTTCTCATTGATCTTATGGCAGGCTAACAGAGCAGGATGCTCAATGTCTCCATTAGTACATGAGCCCATGTATTTTAAAATAGAACAGTATGGAGTATTGTCTGGGGCATCTGACCAGTCCTCAGCACATAGCCCTATAACCTCAAAGACCTTTGTCTTTTCCACCTCACAAGTGAAATGTGGTTACTCAAAAGAATACAATTCTACTAGGATACAGTTCAATTTTCAGCCAAAAATAAGAAGCCCTCTGATCCATAGTTTGATGGCAACAGACCCCTCACTACCTTTTTTCACACCAGTTCAACATGTGCAAGGGGCTTCAGTACCAATCCGTCAGAATCCTCACACCCCTACCTGGCAGCATGTTAACCAAGTTGCCAATGCTGACTCTTCTGCATGGAAAACTTCACAGAAGGAGGATCTTCTGCCTACCAGCTTTCACCTCCACTTGTCAAATTCTCAACAGCATCACTGCAAAAAAGATCACGTAAAGAAACACAATTGCTATTTATCTGCCTTGGCATCCTCCTCTACTTTCTGTAGAATCAAACTTCATGAGACACATTACAATGTTTCTAAAGTGCATCACCTCTGTTTTACAGATTAATAAAAGTCAACTCAAGACTCACTGCAGCACTAAATATTGGCAGGGGTACTGACCTACTTTGGGTGCAACTTTATATCCCTCTCCTGGCCTGGACAGCTGGCTGGTGAACGGACAAAAAAGAATCAGAACTCACCTTCCTTAGAACCTGCAAGAATCTGCATTTCGAGAAAGGTTTTGGACTGCCATAACATACACATGTGGGTCTTCTTCCTATCATGATGACAAATCTGCTTAACCTTGCATGAGATATTTCTGTATGATGCCTCAAGGTAATGTATCACCAATAGTTTTCAAGTTTGGCTCCTCCATTACACAATTTACACCTTCACACTCATAGATGAGATACAACATTACCATGGTCCTCTCATCCTACATCAGAATGCTTTTAGTCAGTCATCTTATGTGGCACTTGGTAGAATACTTGTGGGCATGACTTTGCAAGTTCACAAAAGAAAGGTTGTCCCCAAACCTCACAGAAGCCAGACCAGCATTCACTGTAGAAAAGATGCTTAACCTTATCAACAGACATATTACAGCAGTGTGCTGACAAAATTTCACCTGTTTATTTTCAGTCTGTGGAGTGGTGGTGCAGAATCACTCTGTATCTGCTGGGTGATCTTTGCAAATATTTGTATTTACAGAAAAATAACAGGTCTCACTGATCCATCTCCTATTTACCATTGATACCTTGTCAGAAAGACTGGTATGTCATACTAGACTGAGTGGGATATATGGTCCAAAGTCCTAGATGGCCATCCCAGAATGAAAACGAAGTTTTTGGTTTCAAATATATAAGAGAAGTGTCAGTCCATTTTACTCCTACTTGTTTACTGAATATATTCCTTGTTCTCTAGTTAGGAAGAATTGTCTGGATCTTCCTTCTCACTCATCTGATCTGGAAGTTTTAGCTGTATTGTGAAAAAAGGGGGAAAAAATTAATATTATTGGTGTACATAATGTTTACCAACTGCTATGGAGTCAAGGATTTTTTGTTTCTTACAGCCTCAGTAACTCCTGCTTCCTGCATGTACCACCTTTCTCATTCCCACAGCCAAAGTGGTTCTTTGTTTATAAACTGGTAGGACCCTTTCCTTAGTCTGACTCTTCAGAATAGTTCATGTCTTCACCAAAACACAAGTTTAGAAACAGACTAGGAGCTATGTCAGTGCCATTTATGGTACTGATGAAGGTCCAGAGACCTTTTATCATCAGAGCTCCACCAGAAGTCATGCTTGATCAGGGTGCTTGCTAAGAAATACCTCTGTGAGCTAAGCAGTCTTATGGAATGTTATCTATAGATAAGCCTGAAGATCATTTGACAGAGTGGTCTTCAAGTAGGAAAGCTGCTACGCAAAGGCCCCATTTCCATTTAAGCATTTGTTAGCACTGCTTGGGGTCACCTACTGCAAGAAGAGGTATGTATCCTGTCACTCACTAACAGAAAAATACACCAAGCACTTTGTTGAGACACACAATTGACAGGGAAACCTACTGCCTGCTTTATTTATCCACTATCTTGAATCCTTTAACATCATGTGTCGGAGTCCAGGGCATTCCTTTGTTTGCCCTGGATGGTCACAGACCTCGGCAGAGAGGCCTGGGACCCCAGAAAGAGAGTTTGAATCCTGGACAGGGGGGTCTGTCCAGGGGGCTTGCCTGGCACAGAGCCCAGGAAGACACAGGCTTTGATTTTAGTCCATGGAAAAAGTTTCTAACATTGAGAGAAGAATTACAAGTCACAAAGGTGTGAAAAGAGTAGTTTAGCACTGCACAGGGTGAAGAATTTTGTAGTTCTGGGATTTTTAGAATGGAGGTGAAGAGGGGACAAGATGGAGATTTTAGGGCAGTGCCCTGGGTTCTTCTTCTTCTCCCTTGGCCTCCATCTTGTGATGTGACATGGGCACAAAGTAGTTGAGAGAAGATTGGGTCAAAGTAGAAATGACCTTTTTAGTATAGATAATAGGCATTGGCACAGAATTGTAAATAACAGACACGTAGTTATCTGTATAAGAAGGCAGCGACCTCCCATCACGGGGGGAGTCACCTGTGTCCGAGCTGCTGTGAACATCTCGGCTGGGCACAGAGAAATTTGTAAGATAAGAAATAATAAACATGCAAGAAACCAAGAAACACCAAGACCTTGAGACTCCTCTTCATTCGCGTGCCAAGCTAAAAGGCTTCAGAGGGACAGAGAGCAGAGAAAGACCCAGCCCGAACCACCACCAACAGCCGAACCACCAACCTAAATCTCGGGTAAGAAAGAAAACCCAAAAAACCCGAGAATTATGTACCTTTAGGATTCTGCAGTTTTAAGATGGTCTCTACAATATGTGCTCATAACTGTTGCATGGTGGAAGGTGAAGATTTGAGTTCACTCCTCTGGAGACTGCAAAGATGCAAAACCAAACTTCACGATTAGGATATACATGAAAAAATATGTAAATTATGCTTCAATAGTACAAAACAAAAAACCACACCCAAAATACAACATGCTGCACAGAACTTGCCCATGTACTGACCTGTAGGTCTCCCAAACTGCGAAACTACCATCTACTATTTTAGAGACTATTTTATCAAGAAAAAACCCATGGAACAGAGTTATTGGCACTCTCATGTACAATGATATTGCTGATTCCAAAAGAGTAGACAGAGCCATAATCAAGATAATAATACTCCCCTTTTCTTCCACCATTGTCTCTTTGATATTAATTATTCAATTCCCAGTGTTTACAGTTCGGCACTTTTATTATGTTCTGCATAGTAACTCCCCTGTAAAGGTCTTTGTGGGAAGCTATTCCTGCCACAGCATAACTGCCATCAGAACAACCCCTTCATAAACAAGTCACCAATTATCTGTTTAGCTTCCAGGAGTGCCTCCCTGCATGATCAGATGAAAATGATTACCAGCACACGAGAGCAGCAGTAAAGTAAATCTAGGATTTGGGAGTGCCCCTTCAGCATCCCCAGTTATTAGCCATCATTAGTTTAGCTTACAAAAGCAGCTGCATGTTTAGAACTGGAGTGTCTGTCAATTCACACAGCATCGCTAACTGAGCCAAGTTATGGGCAAAGACAGAACATCAGTGGTAATGGGTAGGAATCAAAAAACAAAACAGTAATTGCTATGCAAAAAGTTCTAAAAATATCATACTTGCACAGCAAAGAATTACAGAACAGCATGGCTAAACAATCTACACTGGATTTTGACCTCTTTTTTTGCAAGACACACTGAGGAAACCTCAGTAGCAGATATTAAGACAGATTTTATGGAAAGTTAATGCAAAAAAAAAAAAAAAAGACCTATTATGCAGCCATAGCAAAGGGAAAACAACGTGTGCCCCATAACTGTATCTGATACACAATGATTTTTGACAAATACAATTTCTTTTAGTTTCTGTGGTTGTTCTCCTGATCAGGTTCGGATTTCAAAAGATACCTGAGTTTCTGATAAATTAAGTAACTTCTTAAGATAGCAAAATCCATGTAAACAGTATTAGGCAAATATGTTATCTCTCTTTCCTACTTCCTGATCCTTTCTTCTACACTGGAAAGGATTCTCTACACAGCATTCATCCAAGCAAAAACAAGTTGCTCACTGCCTTCATAAAGTTTAGTTATACATAAAGTTTACTTTATTTATTGAGACCCATAGAGTGACTTCCCTATTCTCAATTCCTCTGTGTCAGTTTAAAAACTTGCAAATATAATATGAGGTGAGGTATAAGCTCTGAGAGAAGTTCTTTTCATAGTTAGCCCACACACAAATATGTATCTCTAAGAAACAATCTCCAATGTTTACAATGAGTTAATACTCCAGCCTTAGTATAATTAGGTTAAAATTCAATTAGCAATGAGACCCAAATCCAGTCTTAATTACTTTACTATCTCTTCCTCATTCATTCTAGAGGACAAACCTGGTCTGCAGATGATTAAGATGGTTTGCAATGGAGGAAGTTTGACTGTTAGAATCCCTAGTCATTTGTCACAGAAGAAATCCAAAAATAGATGAGCTCATTCGGAATTAAAATCTTGCCTCCTTGTTTATATGGGGAAGGACTACAAGAAGGCGACATCAAAATCTGGGAAGGAAAAATAAAGTGAAAAATACATCAGAAGTAAGACACAACACATAACAACCACAAAAAAGCCTGAACCACCAAGAGCAACTGACATGTAGCTTCCTCTGTTCAGAGAAACCCAACTGATGTGTGATCTAACAAGCAGTAATGAGCCCTACACCACTTTCTTTGTCCCAGACTTGCTACTGCCTCAGCCAAAGCCTGATGCTGTTTAACAAAGAGAACTTCCAAACTCATGTATATATAAATCAGTTCTGATACTGATGGCTTCATTATGTAGACAAAATCTCCATAGGCCAAATAAAAATGCTTGAATAGGAACCTCAAACTGACCACTCCTGAAAAACATACTCCAGCACCATGCTCACTCCACATAAAGGGCAAGTATGAGTAAATTCTGTCAACATGCTATTATATGCTCAGCTCCAAGTCAAAAATCAGTGATATACATCTCTAATGTGCTACAGAGTGAAGATGATAGAGATGAAACAGTTGTGTTTGTAATAAATGAGGTAATAACTATAAATGCACAAGGGCACCATGGTTTTGGCAGTGAATGCTTGCTCCTAACTACTGTGTGATTGCTCATTCCTTATTTCCTGAGCACCCACCTTGACACCTTGGATCTGATGAGCAGAACCAAGCACCCACTGAAATAAATGGGTGTGTATGCTAAATGTAAGTACTTGCCTATGTTACAAGTTCTTAGAAACCATACCCTGTGACAGATACTACATAGATAATAAATTGGACATCCAAATTTAGTACTTTTCACCTCTGTTTCAAGGTTTGTATCATTAAATTGACATTGCCTAGATAGGTTCCTGGAAGACGCTGGAGTCTATACAAGAAGGAAAGGAGATAATTTTATTAATTTTACCTCAGTGCATACAAAAATCTGTAATTCTTTGTGCTTTATCTAAGAAATGTTATCTCTTGATGTAGTTTTAGTCTTCATATGGAAAATGCATCACTGATGCAGAAGTTACTAGAGGTGAAGTCAAAGGTTTGAGTGAAAATAAGCTTACCAGAGCAAGTTTGGAGATAATTAACTGCTAAATTTTGCTAAAACAAGGTAACGGCATTAATACTACTAACTACACTTATTATCAATGTTTAGTGTTTCCAAATGTAAACAAATGCAAAAAGACAGAACCACATCAATTTGTCACTGCAGTATCAGTATTATGTTTACTACCAAGAAAGAAATAGAAGGAAGGAAGCAATAAAACTGGATTAAGATAAACAGCTCAGTGACTGGAGAGACCCTGGGACCACAAAACACAAAACTCTGTCTGCAATACTAAACAGCTACATTTGGCTAATAACATAATATTGAAATAGGTGTATTTAAGGCATATTTTAAGTTCTGTCACAGTAGGATGGGATATAAGAATTTAATTTCCAACTAGGAAAGTCTTAGGCTCTTGCTATAGCCTCCCAAGTTCAAGGTACACCCCAGTACTGAGAATGACAGAGAAATGGTTACTTACAGCTACATAAGTGATGTTTCTTTTTTTCTCTGAACCTGTAATACCTATTTTCCAGAGAACCCAAACAATTTATTTGGAAGCATGGTCTCCTAGCTTTCTGCTATTCTACAAAACATAATGGGGAGCCAAATACTTGCAGTTTGCTCCAGGGACTGGAGTGAGAGATTATTTTTTTTATATTTATTTAATATCACGTCACTTTTAATTCATGTCAGGTTCAGTTAACCATGCAAATAAAGATGTTTATTCACAATATCTGAAACAGATAACAAGATTATAAATGCATAAATGGAGGAAAAAAATCAAAGAAAAAAATTACTCTTCTGAAGTTTAATAATGGAAGTTTTGGGTTCTTCTGTCAGGGTGCCTTGCAGATTTTCCTAATTGTCTGTCTTCCTAAATGATTATGTTCTTTCACATACTTACACCTCAGACTGCAACCTTTATGGAAAATCTTTATCTTTAGACTACCACCACACCAGTGCTGCTACATTCACCACAAGCTGGCAGTCTGGAGCCTTCTCTAGGAATTGCAGTTACTTACTCTTTCTTTTGCCAGTCACCAGATCACCACCTCGGTATTTTATTCATCACATTACTTGGTTGTTTGTGAGAAGATGTTCTGGATCCAGCTTTGCTCAGATTTTTAAGACCCGATTTCTTGAGTTTCCAGTGTATTTTTGTAAAACAACAAGAACAGAGAAATTCCAGTTATTTCAATCAATCTGTGATATACACCTGTAGATTATATACAGAATCACAGAATCTCAAGCCACCTAAAAAGATAATTTAAAGAAATAATTAACTTGCATTAATCCCAACTTCCCTAACCCTCAAGGAAATTTTCAGAATAGGATGTATGAAAAAATGAAGAGGCACAGAGAGGTGATTACAGAAAGAGCAACATGCAGTGCAAAAGTGCAAAATTAATTGCCAGTCTTTTTTAATTTAGTGTAAGATTTTCAGCTATAAATTGTGAAACTCTCTAAAATCACAGCTGTCAAAAAGGCAGTTAACAAAGCCACATACTCTGATATTTAATCTTTCCATATTGCAATAAACATAACTATGTCATTCCAACTGTTGCAATTTTATAGCTCTCTGAAAGATGCTTTATGAGGTGACATATTTGGGTACTAATAATAACAGTTGTAGCTATCACCACTGCTGTAACTTTCTGTCAGCAGACTGGTGATAGAGACTTCTTAACTAAGCTCTCACACCTCTTATTCCTGTGCCTAGTTGGCAGATCTAGCCAAAATCAAACTTTAACTGCACTTTGTAACAGTGGAAACCAAGCAAGTCCAAGTAACTTCACCTCAGATCACTTTGGCCTCAGTCACTTGGCCTCAGTCACCTATAGTAACTAATATATATACTATATATATAATATTATCTGTATATACATATATATACACACTGATACAGTTGAACTCTACCAATAAAAAGAAACTGTAAATTAAAAAGTAATAAGGAACAAAGGACTGCCTGCACACAGCATAACAGGTATTTTGTTGGGAGTTTGAGTAGTCTATGAATAAAAAAAGCTATCAACTGAGCTCTTGATATACTGCCACATATTCAAGCAAAGACTCTTTACTAAACCTGTTCAAATTACAAAGAAAAAAAAAAAGAGAATGAACTGATGAAAATAACTTAGTCCAAAAAGCAAGGACTTGCTTAAGCACTGTCTCTCTAAACACTGTCTTAATCTAAAATTTAACATTGTTTCCAAACCAGTACTGTTTACAGTACTCTTAAAGTTTTTCTCATGTTTTCACTCCCAAAGGTAAGCAGCGAGTTCTGACTACCAACAATTAAGGCAAAGTGAAATCTATGACTGCCACTGGAAATTTGACAACAAATGTCACAATCACAGCAGATTGTATCTCATTCTTCTCTCCGGAAAAATGACATACACCAAAAGGACCCAACAAACCACCCATTTCATCCTCACCCACCTAAAAAGCCTCGATCACTCGGCCCATTGATAACCTTAACTAAAGCTTCTCAACTGGAGAAGGCAATCACCAACCTACAACAGGACACCGGAACTGGAGGAGCTTTATCCAGAACACGACCTTAAGCATATAGCTGACCACTGTTTCCCTGAACCGGCCCAGGGCATTCCCTTCAGCCCTGAACATCCTTCCCTGGGATGCCTGCTCAGGTGAGGCTCAAGCGCCACGCCGAAGGCCCCTCCCGAGGCAGACTCAGTACATCAAAACAGCGCCCAGAGCCAAACCCGCTGTGCGCTAGGCCACGCATTCCCATCAAGGTGGGTTTAACTGCGGATACGAACAATAGAGGCTAAATTCCTGACAAAGGCGAGTGCTGCCCTCGGAACAGCGTGTCCGTGCCCGCTCAAGCTGGCCCAGGAGAGGCGCTCCGCGACCGGCCCATGGGGAATCCGAGGGGCCCGCCCGCGCAATCCCGAGGAAGGCGCGGCCGGCCGGGCAGAGGCCCCGGGGGTCCCTCCAGGCCTGAAGCACGGCAGGAACCGCCCCGAACCCGGCCCGCCGCCCTCAGAGCCAACACAGCAACCGCCCTCAGCCGCCCCAGGAACGAAGCGGGGTGCAGCGACCAGGGGTCGCGCCCTTGGGG
>JANPWX010000078.1:4684162-4722921 GCA_024734555.1 Trochalopteron elliotii | reverse complement strand
CCGGGGCTTAGCGCCCGCGCCCACCTGGCGGGGCCGCAGGAGCCGGGCCCGCGGAGGGAGCGGTGACCATGTGGCCGCTGCCATCCCGACCCAAGATGGCCCAGGCAGCCCCGGCGTGCAGAGCCTACCGCCCTCCTTAGGGTGCGAACCCGGGACCGGGCGCCGCCTCGGGTACAGGCTCTCGAGTCGGGTGCGGGGACCGGAGAGCCCGGGAAATCCTAAAAAGCGTTTTCCCCCGCGAGAAACAGGACAAGAGGTGGGCAGGCGCCCGCCAGCGGCTCCGTCCGCGGCATAAGCACCGCGTCTATGCTTGTGTGCGGTGAAGTTCCAGCCATCCCTCCTGGGCAGAGTCGCTCAAGAATGGTGTCTCGGAAAAGTGCAGAATTTAACTTTCATGTAGTGCTGCTCTCGTTTTCTGCTTGGAGCGTGGTAGTTGTCCTTAAAAATGTCTTTTGTAGCTTCTAGATCTACACTGAGACAACGGCTCATGTTAGAGTGCCTGTGTTAGAATGCTTACTGGAGTTCTCAGGGTGTCCAATACACTTAAAGTTGTCTGCTGCATGTACAGCAGACAACTTTATACTAAATAATAATATAAATTAATTTATACCAAAAGTATAAATACATGAATTTTTGTACTGAAAGGTTAAAGCCTCATTTGCATTAGGTGATCCTATTTTCATTGCTAAGTTTAGTAGAGTTAGGCTTTGCAGTGTAGAGACCTCCTTCTGTAGTGTTCATGCGTTAGAAGCAGTCCTGTCTTGTTTCTGGGGGGTTCCTTTGAGAGATTTCAATAATTTAGCATGACCTGTCATACTACACCTATAATACTAAGCAGAGAAAGCTTTTCAAGCCCCCATAATACGAATATACTTTCCAGACTTTCCTTACAAGTTGTTGTCTTTATGTCTCACTATACATGTGTGTCTGTTTTGCTTTTCAAGAGCATGAGTGTAGCACTTTTCTTCTAAAGGTTATCTTCAGTAATGCAGTGTTTCACTTTAGGAGCAGGCGTGCACCCTTGGGAAGACATTCGTGGCTTATGTACTGAGGGGAGTGAAGTCTGCAAGACTTTATCAACTATCCCCAAGATACTATGCTGCTACTCTAGGAAGCCTCTGTGCAAATACCGGGCAGGGGCATTCTAGTTATTATTCACTATGGAGACTGGTTTTGTAGAGGAAAAAATTCTGTTCAAAACAAAATAAATTCTTTGGTATATTTTTGGAAATTTGAGTGCTGTCTAATTAGGTATAAGACCAACAGGCAAGGTGCTAACAGTTTATGTACAGTTGGATATGCATCTGCTTTGGTACTTCATATTGCTAGTACCTTGCAGCTTTAACAGATATTGAGGAATTTATTCCAGAGGAGCTCTCCAGAGCAGTCAAATGTAAGAATTGATTGAGAATAAGTAAAATGAAGTACCTAAACGAAGCATCTCAGAGAAAAGTTTTCTAAACATTTCTGCTGTTACGTAACAATAGGTCTTTTACTTCTTGTGGTGTGATACCCTCCCATCCTTGTGACTGCTCTGCCTTCCTGGAAGCTCCTGGTGAGCCTTGACCAAAGCAGCTGAGTGGTGAAGTGTCCCTTGCTGCACCAGTTGGACCTCGAGGCACTCCCTGATCGTACCCAGAGCTCTGGCGTGGTAAAGGTGGGAAACAAAGGATAAGCAATTACCTCTTGTAGCCTTGGTAAACCATTTACCTGGATACAGCCCAAGTGGAACGGTACCATTGTTACTGCACTTGGGGAAAAAGCTTGGTAGTTACTGACTTCATTTGTGATCAGGAAGGAAGGTTACTGATGGCCAAAGTCAATCTTCTGACCCTATAAACAGCAGTCCTAAGTGAGGCTGTTTGGGCTTGCCTGGACCACAGCAGCCTGTGCCAGCACCTCCCAGAGCTTACCAACCCTCAAGTTTGCAGTACTCAAGGACTGTCAGCCCCCCACACCCCATCTCCATGCTCCTCAAGGTGCAACCGTTGCCTATTGGGAAATGCAAAGGAATTTGACATACTTTAGTAAATTCAAGGGGAATTTTTCATAGGAGGCTTTACACGCATAGAAATAGGTGTATACATGATTTACCTGTGTGTATGTGAATCGATTATGGTACAAATGTTACTATTTTAAATCCATAGTTAAGTCATTGTTATGGTTGTTGTGAAAACTCTCAAATCACTTTGTAAATGTTAAAGTGCTCAGATATTAAATGCTGCTAAATCCTTCTGCACCCTTATCTTTCTATCCGTATCCTTTGCAGTCTTACTGCTTTTGCATTCACAGCTTTTGTGTAAATCATTCCAAATTGCTTGTTATTTGATCTTCCTTTGTATGCTTTAGTCTGTGTAGTAAGCAGTAGAATGAACCTTGCCATTGAACTCTGTAAAGCTGCATTTTCACATATCCATATTAAACCCTGCTTTTGCCAGTACCTTTGACAGTGTTTCTTTAATCAGCCGAACCACTCATTCATGACATCTGTATAAGGCAAAATCGTGACACGTACGGCATCCTCATGGATAACGTGAGAGGCAAAGTGTAGAACAGCAGAAGACTAGACAGGTGATGATCTTAGAGTAATGTTTGCTATCTTTCTGTTACTTTGTCTGCTGCAGCCTCTCTATCTGGTGCTTCCCCCTGCTATGGCTTATTTGGAACCAAGACAGTAAATGTCCAGAGGAAGAATCGTGCTTGCAGAACAGCTAGTGTCACAGGTGGTTGGTGCAGAAGGGGTCTTCTTCAATAAACATTAACACATCACTAAGACTTATAACAGGGCTTTGGAAAATAAAGGAGGGCAACAGAATTTTGCATGTTTATTTAAAATTGTCCATCCACTAAAGTAGAGTATCCTATCAAATACTTTTAAAAATTAGGTATTACAGAAGGAAGTTTAGCCTGCTGGGTCTTTCTGTTTTCTTCTCCCTTTTTTCTTGGAATTTGTTCTCTTTGTGTTTTTAGAATCCTAAATACATGAACTTCTGAGAGATTTTTTTTCCTCTGAGAAAGGTTGAGTTAAAGAATGTATATGTTGTATTTCCCAACAGCTTGCTGAATTTTATTGCCATTCACAGTGAAGAATATTTACAGAGGAGTTTGTAAATCCTGGTTTTTTTGCAGCTCACTTTTAATTTTTTAAGAATTTCATATTCAAAGTGAGCACGTTTTTGTTATGGGGATACCACTGTAATGAGCAATTAAAATAATCAGCCATATGCAAATAATGTGATGATACATGTATATTGGCTTAGTTTTATATAGAAAAGAATATTATAGCTAGTTTATTGGGGAATTTTCACCATATAGAGCAGAGTGTTTAACTTACCATGACTGACTTCTTTTCCTGAAGTAGGAATGATCTTTGTATTTTAGTAGTATCAACATAAATTAATGTAATTTATATAAATGTTACCCATTGTAGTGTATACTTTCAAAACAGACTTCACAACAAAAGAGTTTGTATATGGCAGATGTGCCTTGTTTTCTGCACATCTTTGCCTGTTTATTTTGTATTTGTTACTGGCATCTTCAATATTGGTCAATTTACAGTTATGGAATTGTTTAATTTCAGACAATTAGTGAAAAAACTGAGTAGTTTCTGTGGCCTAATGGTAGCTTTCAAGTGAAATCTAGAGTTTAAAGCTCTCAGGTCAAGAAGTAAGAAAAACTAAAGCTTTTATTTTGATTTTTTTGGTGCATTTTTTTGGTTGGTTGATTGGTTGTTCGCTGAAGCGAAGGCACTTCTGTCCTAAATTAGCGTGATACATAGTTCAACCATGGTAGTAGTGGTTTAGGTTTGGGGTTATGGTTTGGTTTTTGGGGTTTTTTTTGGTTTTTGTGTTGGTTTGGGGTTTTTTTTTTGTGTGTGTTTTTTTGTTTGTTTGTTTGTTTTTGTTTTTGGTGGGTTTTTTTTGTGATAGAACTCAATATGATGGACTGTTAAAGCAACAACAGAAATAACTTGATTTTTAAGGCTCTTTATTTTCATTCAAGTGTAATGATTCAGGATAAATAGTGATTTTTTTTCATATTGAACAACGTATTGGAAGGTGTGGTATGAGTCTTTTCTATAGTCTAAGACTGGTTTTCAGTGGATGTTGATATAAGAAATATTATTATATTATTATAATCTTTATGTAAACTCACAACCTGTGTGCCCTCTTTAGCAATTGCTGCGCAGTTGCCTCCTTTCCATCTCTCATGTCTTTCCCTTCCTCCTTTGTTGTTTCAGGACTTGTATGGTTGGACAAGCCCTTTCTGAAGGTTTAGAAGGTTACTAAGTTTTTGTTACAGCTGTGTGAAAGGTTGTTGGATTTTTTTTTTCTTTTACACTATGTGTTCTAGTTTGCATTCACTAGTGTCACACAGATATGTTTGTCCTGTGTTGTGTTAGAGTAATTTTTGTAGAGACTGTTCGCATTTTCTGTATATTTAATATAAAAGCCTGTTCTGGGATTCACTACATATTAGCTTGAAAAATCAAGGCTGAAAATAAGATTTTTAACAGCTGAACATTTTAGCAGTACTTTTTTGCAATTATTTACAAAATATATGGGAAAATATATTTAATAATATATTTCTTTCATGTGACATTGATCAAAGAATTTATGCCTGCATTACCCCAAATAGTTAAGTGGCTTTTCAATAATTATTCGGATTACCTGTTGCTGTCATTCTATATGCTATTTTCTGAATCAGTGTCTGCCTCTAAAGAAAATAACCTGAGATCTAGCTGAAATTACTTTTTCTTTGTTATGCTTCTCACAAAAATAAACAATCAAGAAAACCCAAACATTAATTTGAATTGAACAAAGTGTTTGGCCTGCCTTGAAACTATAGTCATCTTTAACAAATCAGAGAGGGGGGGAAAACAGGAATGGAAGGGTTGAGGGTGTTTTTTAAAGACATCAGAGAGCATAAAAGTGCATATTTGTACTTTATTTTGCCTGTAGTCTGATGGCTTTGGCACTTGCAAGGAATGTGGGAGAGCCAGGTTCACGTCCCTGCTTTGCCTGAGGAGCTTAATCCACATCTGAGGAGAGTTTCCTAACTGCTCCACTGAGCACCCGGCCTCTGGTGGGTCTGTGTCTCCTTGGCTGACACCTTCCTCTCTGCATACATTATTTAAATGTTGCTGTAATAGGGATAGCTAAAGTATCTCAATAGTCAAATTAGCCACTAGCACAGCTCTGGAGGTGTTTCAATTGCTTAAGAGGCACTATAGGAGTGTTTTTAAGTAAAAAAATGTCAGTAAGAGAAGTGATACATAGTTCATTTCATAAGGCACACTAAGGCAGTCATCAGGACTGTCGGGACTCTGAGAGGTGATCTCCTTCCTAAGCAAAAAACCCCCAAAGTGTGGGCATATGTATGCCTGTGTGTATATATATATATATAATGTATGTTAAACATCTCAGTCTGATTAAGAAGAGTAATCACTGCAATATAAGAGAGAATGCCTTGCAAATTATGGATTTTCTAAGCTGGCAAAATGTTTTCTTGGTTTGTTGGTTTGGGGCTTTTTCAGTGTACTGGGGCCTCTGCACTATGGCACTCATGTCTGTATGTTCATGAGATTAGTGGGACTGAAGTTGGAAAACTCAAAAAACATGTCCTGCCATAGACTGTTTTGGTCTGTTCAGTTGCTAAGTCAAAATATGTGATCTAATATGCTCCACTTGGAATTGCTTCTTTCTCATACACCGGGAGTGATAATCTTGTGTTGATCCTATGCTATTGCATGTTGATTAATACACATGGTTGGTGCAGTGTATAAGCAATATGTTTAGCTTATGAAGAGAAAGTGTAACAAGGAGAATCCTGTAGTGCATGGAAAGATGCCAGCAAGCTCCTTTAAAGTCTTGCATGCAATGTAGACTCTTTCATTCAGCACAAGCATAAAAAAATAAAGCAGTGTTAAAATAAATACAAAAATTTGACTTTTTAATTTTATTTTAGCAATCATCTGAGGATTTTTTATTATTATTTTTATTTTGCTTTGGAGGTCTAGAAGTGAAAATGTCTGATTTTTCTTGATAATTGTGAGGGCTAGAGATTTGAAGTAAGGTCAGAGTCATGTAAGTGCAGCTCCTGGAGCTGTCACATAAAGAGAAAGTTGAAACATCCCATGAGTTGCTACTGTGACAGTTAACGTGTTTAAAAAATACTAAAAGTAATTACTTTCTTCTTTTCCTTAGATACAATCATCTCATTAAGTTTGAGTAGCAAGTATTTAACCTCAAATGAAGCCGCCTGCCTGCAGTGGAACAGATGTGTAAGTTCGTTTGTTTTTCTCTATAAACTAATGAGCAGCTTGTTTGGTTTGGATCTTGTATCTTTATTTTTATTAATTTGAAGGAAGACAATGGAAAAAGGTAATGAATAATTGTATGCCTGTGCACTGACTTGTATGGAGCTTAATAATTTAGCAGGAGGTTTGTATGAGTGCCTGAGCTTTAAAAAATAAGTTTGGAAGCCTGGATATCTTTAGAGTGGTACAGAGATAGTAACTATTTTATGATTTATGGGGGATCTCTTACTCTGTGGTATCAGCTGCCATATGTACATCCTTACCTGAATTATACCATTTCAGAAGGGGAGGTAACTTAGATGCTGCATTCATCCTGTACTCCAATTACAGGCATCTTAATCAGATTTCATGTCTTCACTGAGCGAGTTAGTTTTAATATTTTCAGACAAAAACCCGAGAAGAAAATATTAAAACTTTATATATTCCATTTGAGCTTTTGAATGCAGATTTTTTTGGGAGCCTGAGATTCCTGAGTAAGATGCCATAGAGAAAAAATTCTTCATATGAAGATACGCATTTATGTGTGGAGTAACAATAAATGTTGTTCTTGTATAGTGTTTCAGAGTTTTGTATTTATTCCTTATCCTATCCCCTCTGTACCCTGAATAAAATAGTTCAAATTTTAAGCCACCTGTGTTACTGGTTAACATGCATGTTAGCAACAGATGGACAAAGTGTTTAAGATGGAGAAAATGTTGAGCTAGGAAGTCTTGGTGGGGTCAGAGAGTGAGAAGAAGGGACATTTAAAGGCCACCTCATCAAACCCATGATGAGGGACATCTTCAACTAGACCACATCACTCAGAGCCCCATCCAACCTGGCCTTGAGTGTTGCCAGAGATGGGGTGTCGGCTGCATCTCTGGAAAACCTGTTTCAGCATTTAACCATCCTCATGTAAAAAATCTATTCCTTGGATCTAGTTTGACTCTACTCTCTTTTCATTTAAAACCATACCCCTTTTCCTATCATTACAGGCCCTACTAAAAAGTTTGTCCCCATCCTTCTTACAAACTCCTCTTCCTGAAAGGCTGGTCTAAAGTCTCACTGGAGTTTCCTCTTCTGGATAACCCCAACTTTCACAGCCTTTCACTGTAAGACTGTGGTCTCTGTAAGAAGAGAAAATTAAAAGTATGATTCAGATTTGTTCTTTGAAGGAAACTTTTCCTAGATGACACATACAGAAGATGTGGGAAATTTTGTTACATACTAAACCTGCCTGTGGAGTGTTCTTCATCAGTCTAAGAAAAAATGAGCTGCTAGTGCTTTGCAAACCCAGAGGAGAATTGAAGAACAGGAGAGAGTAGTTGTTGTTTGTACCAGCCTCCCAGGTCAGTTTTAGACCACTGTAAAGAAATCTGACAAAAGGAAAAATGGGTTTTTTTGCAGAATATCCAAAAGTTCACTCTCCATGTAGTTAATGCTGTATTCTAATATACTCATCTCAAGGTCACTGAATGGTTTGCATGGTGTCATTATATGATGTGAAGCTGTAGTATATTATACTTGAAGTGCCTTTGCATTGTGACTCTCAAGATTAAATGCCTTCAATGAAAATAATCCACTTTAGTATTACCTGTCTATTGAAAATGAGCATCTGGTCTTTGTACCTTCAAGAACTATTTCTTGATTTATAGTCCCATATGAAACAATTGTTGACTGCAAGCTCAGTTTTCTGATAGTTTCTTAATTTGTGATTAAAGCAGCACTCTCTTGATAGCGGGTACCCTATAAACAGATATTTATATAGAGCTGGAGTCTCCTGAGGACAAAGATTCTGCTGTCGAGATGTTATCTTTTCTGTTAAAACTTTAAATTTTGTTAGGTCAGCAGTGTTACCGGTCTACGTCCTTTAGCATACACTGTAAGAATTTGTCTTTCAGTCCATATGCTATACAGTAATTTTTATGTGCAGTTTAGATCACTGAAGAAAATCTAGTTCCTGATTAAAGGGATCTAGTAGTGCTAAATGTGCCTTGAGAAGGTGTGAGAGAACAAAGCAGTGTGAAAAGTGCTGCCTGTTTATGTCTCACACCCAACTACTGGCTCCTAGCTCATGACAACTTTTCTTAATTTAAGATTTGAGACTGCAAATTCCAGTGCTAATATGTGGCATAGCTCATGGCAATCATATAATTTTGTCTGTTTTTTTACTCTATGGTTCCCTTTCTTTGTTCTTCATTAAAGGTGGAAACATGATATGGATTATATGGGAGCATATGTACAGACAGGAGGAAAAAAAAAACAACTGAAAGACAAGAGTGTAAAACTCATTTATGGGAGGTTGTCACTTGCTGTGACTTGCATGAATAGCTGCTGAAACAGTGGGAAAAATGGGTCAGCTTTCAGGGAGTCAAACAGTGTGCAGGTTGTG
This sequence comes from Trochalopteron elliotii, assembly GCA_024734555.1. Lineage (NCBI taxonomy): Eukaryota > Metazoa > Chordata > Aves > Passeriformes > Leiothrichidae > Trochalopteron > Trochalopteron elliotii. The sequence continues at coordinate 4,714,231 of JANPWX010000078.1, read as the reverse complement.
CTGTCAGCAGCATACTTGCTTTGATGCTGGGAAACGGGAGGAATTGAGGTTCTGTTTGTTTCCTTTCTTAGTGATTGGGAGTTGTCATCAGGGGCTGACTGAACTGTGGGGAGACCATAATGCATTTGTGACAGGAAATGCAATGATGCTCATAAAGAGCAGGAAGATTCCTCATCTTTTTCTCTAAATGCTTTTATTTCCCTTTTCTATGCCTCACAAAATAGTAAGTTTATTAAAATAATTACTACTACTAATAGAAATCAAGTGAATGGGAAGGGCTATCCATTTCTTTGCCTGTTCTTGTACTAATAGTGTTGTGGATCCTGCTCTGAATAGGACACCCATGTAGTTGTACTATGTAAAACTTATTTAAAAACCAAGTTGCATTGCATTAATTAAAGCTCATGAACTGCACTGGTTAGAATAAGTACTACAAAAAGCTTTATTTTTAATTTAAAATTTCTTGTATTTTTTGTTCCTTGAGCAAAACTATATTTGGTCAAATTAAGATCTGTCTATGGCAGGAGGATAGTTCTTCTAGAAATGATTTCCTTTGGGAGAAGAAGCTATTAGAAGGAGCTCTTTGTTTGCCTGGGGTGGGAGAGTGTCCTTGTACTTCCTGCTAGTGCCCAGTGTGGTGCTGCTGGAAACAGTCTTGTCTTCCCTTAGCTTGGTTGTCTGAGTCAGTTAAGTCTTTGCAAAGTGTCACCTTGCTTTGGAGAAGACAAAGAGAATTTGTCCCTAAAAGAAGTTAAGAGGAGAATACCTCTTGTCGTGGAGGCTAGGAGCAAGTGAATATGGAGATATGCACACTCATTTCTCCCTCCCTCTCCCCTGTTCCATGAATAGGAAGGTTTGTTTTGAGAGGGAGAGAGATATGATCATTGCTTTTTAAAGTGGGATTTCATGTGAACATGTCAGATGCTTCTGATGAATGTAAAATTTACTTAGAAAATACAGAATGACAAAAAATACTTGAAAGAGGCATAAGAAGTTCACCCCTATTGTGGGCATGTGCATTATGCCTGCATGTGACATGGAAACTTTGTTTTAAAGTTACCTCTTTGTTTTTGTTAGTTCTTGGACTCATTGGCATGGTGGTGAAACTGAGTGTTTTTGAACTCTAATTACCTTGGATAGTATTGTGAATATTGTTTTCTGTTTTATTTGCTAGATTTAGTAAGGAGATGATCTTTTCCTTACTTCAAGAAAAATCTAGACATACTTACTTCAGTTTATTACATGAGGAAGAAAGAAGGTACCCTCACTTGCAAATTATTCTCCAAAGAAATTATTCTTCTCCATACCAGGTGTCTTCTAACTTGAAATAAAGTATGATGACAAAAGAAAAATTAAGGATAAGGTTTTAAAAAAAATCCCTATGAAGTATTTAAACTACTGTTCAAACTCTTGAAAATATGTTTTTGTGGTTTTGAGCACTATGAATTGCATTTTCTTTCTAACCTTCCTTTGACTTCACAGGCATTCCAGGATACAAATGTTTTAATAGAAGCATGGTATTATGTCATGTTACGCATACACAAATATTATGTATATAAATTATGGAAAACCTCTCAATAGCACTGTTGAAACTATCTGAGGACATATGGCATGGACTAAGTGGCACAGAATTGGGTTGATGGGTAGCTATGAAGGCTTTTAAAACAGACATCATCAGACTTCATCTGGTTAGCATGAAAATAAATACTACTACATGGTCATCTTGGTAGTTTAACAGATGTAGTTCTATTTTATATATCAGAAAAATTATAGTTGTAACAGATTAATGTAATATGTTCTGTAAAGGACTCTGTTTACATTCTGTGAGGTCTTTTTCCACTTTCTACTTACATGGATATTTTCAGCAAGTGTTCCAAGAAGACTGACTACACAAAACATGGTGTGTCTCTCCTAACTGTTTTTTTGTTTTTCATCATCCTGCCTATCCAGCTTTCTTCTTTACAGGTGTCTCATTTCTTACTGTTTGAAATCATCCTTAAAGTGCTTGAAGTTTCACTCCTACTGGATTTAAAGATAGACAAAAGTAAAACCCACTAAAGTGTATGGTTTTTATTATGTTGCAAGCTAGGAAGGTAGGGTAGTCAGTAAGTCAGTAGAAAGATCACTTGTCCTAATCCTGTCCTTCTACTTCATCAGCTGTGGGCTGCATGGGAAGGAGAAAGAGAAGAGTCTAATGGACTATTCAGAGAATTGATCACTGGGAGAGAAGAGTTGTTAGAGGAGCTTTGCTTTGAATTTTCTGAAAGCAGGCTGCTATTCTCTAGCAATATGGAGTAAATATTTAGTCTTTTGCCTTTCCTTCTTTTCTGACTTACCTATTGTTACTGCGGTTTTGGTTGTGTGCTTTTCCTATTCTGTGATAATACCGATGCATCTTTCCTTTGTTCTTATTTTTATCTTCTCCATTTTACCCTTGTGTTGTGTTACTGCAACCTTCATTCATCTCCCGTCAGCCCCAAATTGTACAGCATGTGATACTAAAAGCAGCTTTGATGTCCTGCTCTAAAAATGCTCCAAACCAAACAATACATGCCTCAGCTGTGTAAAAAAAATCTTTTTTTTCTTAAGAAAACCACTTTATTTCTTGTAACATTAAGATTTGCCCCATTATATCAGCATATGATATTTGTTTGTCAAAAATTATAAAGGATAAAAATATCAAAATAAATTTATAATTTGCAGTAGCAACACTGAACTGATGTGTAAGACTTGGAAATATCCTGCTTAAAGTTTTAATGAAACTATTGCTTAAAACATTGGCATTTTAAGAAATGAGAGATCTGACATTTGGTAGGTGTGAACAATAGCTCAGAAACATATCCTGCAAGTATTGCATGCCTGATAATAAGAAGTTATGCTTCAACACTTGACAGTTTGGATCCTAGACAAATGTTGACATGATTTACTTAGTGTGATAGTTTTTATGAGTAATTCCTTAGTAGAAGCTGGGAAAATTATTATTAGCATATGTAGAATTGCTTTTTTTTGTCCTTCATTACAGTGTGCTGCAATGGGAAGTTAGTAAAGGACATGTGAAGGGATATAGCCCCATTTGAGATCTGATGGTATTTTTAGTGCACTGAGGAAAAAAAATAGCAACAATTAAAGGCTTATCAGATGATTGTAGGTGTGAATAGTGCTACTAATTCCGGTGATACATAATGTTATGTGTGGTGGTAATGCAACATGCTTCTTTGTTTTTTTACTAAAAGTTGGGAGTGATGTTGTTTTGACCAGGGTGATTGTTTTGTTGTTGTAGCTTTGTATTTTTATTTTACTTTTAAGATAAATGCTGTTCAAAACCGTGTGGAATGGGGATTTCTGTGCTATGGGCTTTAGCATGTTTAAGAGTGTCACTTAAGTCTGGTGGTGGAGGATGATGCTTCAAATAGATATATGCCTAATACATTGGCAGATAAATTATGAAGATTGATTTCTCCAGAACTAAGGTTGAGCCTTGACTCAGTACCCTGTATGAGACACCTGCTTTACTCTTACACATGCTGTGCAGTGAGCCTGCTTCATTAAGTCTGATGAAATGTTTGGGTACTGGGCTTGTTTACCGAACCCAGAGCTTCAAAGTTTGTTACAGAAGCCCTCCTATTGAGTCACAGGGGGCAGAAAGGACTTCTGGTGCTTTCTAAACTCCTCAGAGTGGGGCCTTGGTGTGGCTGGATGCAGTCTTGCCACAGACATTTCAATGGTTTTCATCTGAAGGACTACAGAGGTGTAACTGAACCTTTACACAACTTTGTCCTGCAGGATTAAGGATGGCAAGCCATATATATATTTATATAAATATATACAATGTAATATGATAATGATTAGATACAAATAATTTACAGAATTATTTACTACACAGTACAGGAACTGTAACAACTATTATAATATAGTGCACTATGAAGCAGCTTTATCAAAGCTAGCAAAACAATTAAGTAGATTGATGTTACTCACCCATAACAATGACCCTGGGCAAATCTCTTTAGCTCAGCCTCAAGGAGTAAGAGGAGTAACCTTGAGGGATGTTCCCCATTCAAGGGAGGAATCTCCATACGTACACTCCAAGAAGGCTTATGTCAGAAGATCCTGCATTAAAATCTGGCACTGGGCTTTTATAGTATAAAGTGACTGATGATGGTCAGATGTCTCCAGCTCAGCATCTTTGGACAAGTTATCAGTAGTATCACTTGTTTGTTCGTTTATCCAGGAACAGATCTACCACACCTTCATCTGACTATCAGGATGTTTAGCTTTGGGACTGATGAGTCAGGCTGGTTTCAGCATTATTCAACTCCAAAAGTAGCATGATGCTCCCTTCTTCATTTACCATTTATAGGTTTGCAAACAGGGCATTGTTCAAGTTGATTTACCCCATTCCAAGCAGAGCATCCTGCTACAGCACTAAACAGGGATACCAGAACTAAATCTCAGCCCAATGTAAATAATATGCTAATTTGAACACCCTTATTTCTATCACACTTTAATTAATATGGAATGTATAATATTGTATAATAGTAATGTATCATGTTTTAAAAGCATTATCAATTCTTTTAAGAAGTTTTATCATTGAGGATATACAAGTGTAAGAACTGAATTAAGAACTGGATCCTCTTTTTTCTAAATAAATATTACTTAAAAAAACATACCTTCATTTCCACTTTGTCTCTGTTCCAAAGTATTTTTTTAATGATGCTCATTTGAAAATCATATTGTTTCTCTTCAGTTTTACCACTGTCATGAATTATTTTCAACCTTTTACACATCAGAGTACGAGCCAGTGTAGTTTTGTGCAGGGGGAGCTGGCATGCACACTGTGTTGCAGATGATTTAGGGTTTGAGGTGGAAATATTGGTACAAAGCTGGAGCTTTTAGTTTTGAATCTTTTCTGAGGCTTCAGGAGCTATTTGAAAATGAATAGTAAACAGCATCCCCTTGACTTTCCATGTTTACAGCAACAAGAGAAGGAAACAGCTGCACAAATAAAAACATCTTTCAAGGGTAAGAAGGTAAATTTGAGGAGTTTGTACAGTGTTAGGTGTTTTCTGTGTGCTTGTTACATTTTAACTTAACACTGTCCATTTAATAATAATCAAGTGACTAAACTTCTGAGCTGTTACCTTCTTGAATTATTATTAATTTAGAGGTGGTGGGGAAAATAGAAAACATAGAGACGAGTCCACTAAACCAGAAAAGTGTAACTTGGCCCTAGCAGATGTTTTACTGCTTAAAACATCTGTGTTTAGAGTAAAATTATTTGATGTTTTGTGGGGCAAGAGGCAAGAACAAGGGGAATATTTACATTTAGTGGCCATTTTTATCTTTTTAGTCTCTGTTTCAGCTAAATCCTTGCATTTAATGTAATTGGTTTGAGTACTCACAGTGTAACAGTGACTGTTAACACTCAGCTTTCTACACCTTGCTTTTTTCTCTGCCTGCAATGACTGATTTAGGCCCCAGCTTACACCAAGCCCTGAGTTTTCCAGTAACATGAAGGGACATGAGTGATCTTTATACTTCAGCAAATCAGAGCTCTCTGTGTCATGTCCTGACAAGTAGCATGAGGGCACAGGGGAGCTCACAGAAGACTATTCATGTCAAAAAGGAACAGTGTTCAGTATTGGTGGTGCTGTTTCCACTCTTCATTCCTTTGTATCCAGATGGAGCATTTGGGGTTGTGGATGTGTGAGGGTGATTTACAAGTTGGAGAGAAAAACCCTTGTAAAACCACAACAGTTACTGGTTTTCATAAGATCTGCCTTTCAGGTGACTTAAAAGTAATGGAATAGTAAAGGTTTCACTTTTTTTCTCTTTGAGCAGTTCTCTACAAATCATACTTCCCATGAAGTCCAGAATGACTTGTTTCTTCTATTAAGCCTGACTTTCTGTACTCTATTCAAGATTAAACTTTGCATATCTTTTGTTCATGCTCGTACATCTATGCCAATTCCTATAAGCTTCTGTGAGACTTAAGACTAGGACCCACCTTGTTTCAGTGTGACCAGCATGCCAATTTTGCATTTCTAATTCTGCATTTTGATTGATCAGTATCTTACAAACCTCTGTAGTTTCTTGCAGGTGAGCTAGTACTGATATTTTGTTATGGGAAATTTCTATAGAAAAAATGCATTGTTCTTAGTTTTCCTTCTTCAAGGGATTTATAACTTTGAAAAGCAGTAAGGTTCATCTGGACTATAAATTTATATGAGTACATTTTGTTTATTTGTTTAGGATTTTGGATGTATATTCTCTGAATTTTTGATATTTTTTTTGTGTGTGTGTTTCTGTTTCGTTTGATTGTTTTGCTTTAGGAAATATTCCTTAATTAGCATAGTAGCTGCCATTGCAGTTGAAACAAATAATTTCTTAAAGTATGTGTTTTGTATTGCTTGCTCTTAGGTATTCTTAATATTGCCTGTACATTTCCAAAAATAAACAAGATTAGTGTATTATAAAACTGACATCCGTTTGTGCAAATTACTGTTAATGAGCTTTTATGTACATCTTATGCTCAAAATCTGTCACTACTTTTGAGGTTTTTTTCAAACTAGTAGATGCTTTTACTTTCACTGTCTCCACATTTCACATCTTTTATTAAACCTACTCTTGCATTTTGCAGGTGTGTCTTTGTGTTTACACTACATGCTCATCAATAATAATGTAAATATTTTTTTGTTTTAAACTACTTTTTTTAGACCATTATTTCCACCAAGATTCTGTGACATAATCAAGTTCATGATTATCTTCTGACTATTCAATCTAAAATCTAAAATTGTTTAAAGCCTACAGGCCACGCTGTGCTTTACAAAAAGTAATCAGCTTATGGTTCAGTGTTCTTGCATACTTTTCATACTTCTCTGTGTGTTAATGTATGTCTGCAATTCTGAGACACCAGTGTTTCACTTTTTACCTCCTTCCTTCAGCAGTGATTTCTTCTGGTCATGACAATTTGCTGTGGCACTCAAAATCAGTGACATTCTCCAGATGTTTCTTGTCAACCACTGTATGTTTTCAGTAATCCCATTTTGAATGGAAAATCCTATAAAATCTTTCTGTAGGCTTCTTACCACAGCAAACTACTGCTCAGGTGCTAGTAGTCCAGAGTAGTACATTTGAGTAGATAGTTGTTCTTTAGTTCTGTTTATTTTCTTTGAAGATTGTTTTGCTGCAAGGTGACTTTGTATCTCCTTGTGGAGATTTCAAAAGCATAAATCACTTTGAGCCAGCTGCCAATAGCTTTTTGCGCCTTTGAAAACATTTTCCTTCCTGAATATCCTGTTTGTTTAGCAGTAGTTCTTAATTTTGACTAGCTTGGGTCCAAGGGTAAATAAGCTATGTAAACATGGTCATAATCAAATTCACACTTTCTTCTAGGTGACGATAAAATTTTAAAACATCCTCTTTTGTTTCTTATTAAAACAGATTGACTCTTACATAGAGTTAGCATGGGAAGAGGAGATGAAAAACATTTATGTTTCTAACCCTGAGTATTCTGGGGACTGTATTCTAAAGAAAGTTTCAGGTGAACGTGCAAGGGTGTTTTTGATGGGAAGAGTTTGACTTAATTTTATAGCGTGATGTAATATCATAACACAGAATCAGAGAATGATGGGGGTTGGAAGGGACCTCTGGAGATCATCTAGTCCAACTCCCCTGCTAACGTAGGTTCAGCTGGAACAGGTTAGACAAAATCCTTGTCCAGTCTGTTTTTGAATATCTCCAAAGGAGACTCCACAACCTCTCTGGGCAGCTGCTTCCAGTGCTCTGTCTGTCACTGTCAAAAGAAAGGTTTTTCCATGTGTTCAGATAGACCCTCCTGTCTTCATGTTTGTTCTAGTTAGGTTTCCTCTAACCAGACTGTCCTGCTGATTGCAACCCCCTGAGCTCTGCCATTTGGCCAAGTTCTCAAAGCAGCAAAAATCATTCTTAGGTGTTTAAAAAAAAAAAGGTGAAAAAAACACATTAAAAATCTTCTAATGGGCATCCAACTTTGGGGTTTTCTGCGGAAGTAATTGTCTCCTCTAATCTCAGCTATTTCTGCTCATTTCTAGAAGGCAGCAACAAGACTGAGAAAAATACGTACTATGTAGCCAGAGACCTCTAACAGTCATAAAGTGGACAAGATATAAATAATTTTTTCTTGTCTTACATTCAGTCATAAGTACACTAAAATAGTGTAACTGACCACAGTCTGTAAGTACTTTTTAACACTGCTAACAGCATAACGCTTTTAACATCATGCAGGCATTTTCACAGCTAAGCATAAACATAGGAATAACACGTAGCTGCAAAGGGAGACCTAGGTTTAATTGCACAAAAGGAGGACAAACACCATGTGAATCAACAATTCAAGCAGTAAAGACTGCAGTCAAAAACCAAGGATACGGAATAAACAGGAAAGATTTCTGGTGGACCAAGAAGAATTTTTGGTCCTAAAGAAATGAAGATAATAAGGTCAGGAGCAGATGAGATTGCTTCCGACATTTTTTGGTGGAGGAGAGTATGAATATTAAAACCACGCAGTGACAGCAAGGAGAAATAGGAAGAAAGAAGTCAGCACCATGGTTCCTGCTTCGAAGTCCAAACAGCTCCCTCACCTCTTCACCTCAGCTTCAGTAACTAAGACTGTCAAGGACCACAGCCATCAGTATTTAACTGCATGGCATCAGCTCAGTGGTATTGTGTACTTAAAGCTAATTTCGGATAAGGTGATTAGGGCCTAAATGTTTGAATATGTAGTGATAATGGCTGATAATGATTAAGAACTTAGCTACCGGCAATGTGTTGTTAATGAATGTCAATCTAGTTAAGTGTGGTTATAAAGTTTGCAACTGGTCTTATTTATCAGGTTTTCAAATCTTCCCGTCACAACTACCTTAAGCTTCACTGTGTTAAGCAGTAACTGCTTATTAGGACAGAGGCATTTGAAGGATCTCTGCAGATTTTTCTGTTTAAAGCCTAGAATTGGTTTTGCATAGTTGAGAAATTATAGGAATCGCATGATAAAGATGTAATTACCTGTTTTGAGCCAAAGAAATTGCACACAGCTTTATCAGAACCTGATGCCAGTGGAAATACGCATTTATTTTGTGTGAATCTAGCTAGGAATCTGTAATGTCCTTACTGTAACTTGACACTTCCATGCATAATTTATGTTCTGTAAGCTCTGCATCAAGCCACTTGCTTGTGAGCCTTTCTATTCTGTGATCCTAAGTCACAACAGCTTATTATATTTTCTTGCTTTTCCTGTTTGCAGTACAAGCTCCAAATTCACAGCTTAGATCAAAGTAGAGATGAAACAAAAATCCTCTTGAATTGATTGCTGTTAAAAAAAGTTGACTGTGTTACACTTTCTCTCTTGTCCCAGATCTACATGCATCCATATCATCAGTATGGGTGTGATCACTAATTTCTGATTCATTCAATTTTATACTGAGTCATGTAAATTTAGTCTGGCTGCCAGATTTGTTCTCAGATGTGATTTCACAAGCCAAGGGAAAGTCCTGTGTAGTGTAAATTTCTTGTAGAAATCTAAGGTTTTTCTTTTTCTTCATGTCTTTCCTGTCATTGTTCTTCATGCTCAACTCTCATATCTTTTGGTATCTGAAAATATGTTCTTTTTTTTCCCTCGAGAATGAGAAAGAAAGGCACAAATACTAGAACTTGCACAGAAATAAAAGCAGAGTTGCTCCCTACCTTTTAGCAAGTTCTGAATGCTTCATCTCCCTTTACTTAAAATAGCTGCAGTAAGATCATTGGCCCTCCTTTTCCCTGCCCCTTCCCTTGCACTGGAAAAGAAAGGAAGTTATCACAATGATAGGCTGTCCATAAATCAGAAATCCACAGAAAGTGAGTGTTTCTAATTTCTCTTTTAAACAAACCTCAGAATAAAATTAGTTGAAATAGGTTGCAAAGCTGATATGACATTGATCCTGATACGGGGGGGGAAATGTCAGTGTGAATAATAGCCTTTTAAATGTGTTTTGTGTCTATGGCTAATTTTACCATTGCTGAAATCAGAGAATGTGCTGATTTGGAAGGGACCCATGAGGATCATCAAGTCCAGCTCCTGGCTCTGCACAGGATACCCCAAGAATCATCCCAATTCCTCCTGTGTTTTAATAACACATACAAGTTATGGAAAGTTTTTAAAATAATCAATTTAAATTTGTGTTTTGGCTGCAGCTGTGGAGAAAGTGTTCCATAAAATTTAGTTTGCAAAAATTCCAATGCATAGTGTAGCATCACAAATGTGGCCAAAAATGTTTGTTATCTTGAATGAAGGCATCAATAACTGCATTTATGACACAGAAAAATAAATGAGAAAGGGTTTGGCAAAATTTAAAATTCTAATGTAATTTCAGGGGGAAAAAAATGTGACGGATAAATGGACTATTCGGTTCTAGTTTTTGAGGCTGCTGTTGCCCTTTTGTATGCAACTTTATATGCAACTTCAAAAACCTACTCTTTGTACTGGAATTGGTGGTGAAGAATCTTTACTCAACTGAAATCAGCTGTCTTGTAAATGGGCTTTCTAGTGTAACCTTTGGGCATGTGAGGGACTTGAGCTGGCAGTGCTGCACTAGGCACAAGCATATGCAACTATGTGTGTCTTTACTTCTGAGTGATATTGCTACACTTTTGGAAGACCTCTCTGTATGGCATTTATACAGCTCAGTTGTCCTAAATGAAACATTTCAGTTTTTAATAATGAAACTTTAAAAGTAGCTTGTTTCTATAGCATGTTTTTGTCTGGGACTGTTATGGCGTGAATACAAACGTGTGACTATTTGGTCACTAGTGGTCAAAGGAAGAGTGATTAGTCTGACAATGCTGAACACCCTTACAGAAGTTACTTGTTTTCTTTTTAAAGACTGCTGTTGGTAATGGTGGGCTCACATGTACAGGACTACGGTACAACATTTGTGTGTCTTTACTTCCGAGTATTTCTGTGCTAATGTAATTAAATGCCTGCTTGTGTTCATATTTATTGGTAGATGTAGACGCCTATAAAGTATATGGGTTTAGATACGTGTGTGTATGTGCGCTCTTTGGTATATGTACATGCATGCAGTGGTTGAACGATGAGGCATAGGTGTGTACATGCAAATACAAAAGTGATGCTTGGTCTCTAGATTTTTGTCAAAGTTGAACCAGAGCTGCATGTGTAGACACATATTTGCCCACTGTAAATGTTTTGAGTAAATGTTGGGCTTCTTCCTTTTTCTTCAATAGTACATTGTTTTTATCTCAAAGGAGGATAAATGGCTTGCTTTCATTTCACCTTTATTGTAGTTCTTTAATGTGTGTTAGTCAACTTTGTCTTCTGATTTTTTTTTTTGTAGATGGTGTAAAAGAATCTCAGTTGCCCAATCAAGATGCACAGAATGGCTTTCTTCAACAAGAAAATAGAACATTCATTTTTTAGGATTATATCTACAACATGAAGCATTTAGTAGTAGCTGTCTTTGAGAACATTCATCTATGACCTGAAATGTCCCGATCCTGGGAAAAAAAATGAGATTTCATTAATTAAGTCTATAATTTTTAAATGCATTTTCATGACTAATTATATTTGCTTATGCACAACACGGATACAGAATTCATGAAACAGAGATTATTTTAACACATGCACACATTTTATTTTACATTCAGCATACAAGATACATAATTTTAATCAAATTTTAAATAATCTTTTAAATTATCTATATTTATTAATAAATGAAGTCTTGGCAAGAATTTATCATCCATGGACATGAGTAAAGCAGATTCCCCCGGAATGGATGATACTTTTGTATTGGGTAAAATCAGTAACTTGAAAGTAGAGCAAGAAGACGACAGCATTAACTGTACTCTAGAAAGAACGGATATAAAGACAGAACAAGATGATTTCAAACATGCGGACAGCAGTGATGAGCAGGAAGACAAAGAAAAGGGCTTCATTACCAACAACCCTGGCAAATATTTGTCTGCAGAAAATGAAGATGATTATGGATCTCTTTTTTCTCAGTATAGTAATACGCTGTATGATGTAGCAATGGAAGCTGTGACACAAAGCCTCCTTTCTAGCAGAAACATAAGCTCCAGAAAAAAGTCACCTGCTTGGAACCATTTTTTTATATCTCCTAGAGATAGCACTAAAGCAATATGTATGTACTGTATGAAAGAATTTAGCAGGGGTAAAAATGAAAAGGACCTGAGTACAAGTTGTCTCATGAGACATGTGAGGAGAGCACATCCCACTGTACTAATTCAAGAAAATGGATCTATGCCAGGTATATCTTCCTTTTCTTCATCTACATTACTGCTGCCACCTCAGTCTGCAGATGTTGGAGATCTGAGTTCTATGTTATCCCCCATAAAACTGGTTAAGAAAATGGCGTCTAAAATACCATCTCCAGATCGAATAATTGAAGAATCTGTTTCTATTGTTTCTTCTGAAGAAATATCAGATCTCCCAGTTTCTGAAAAGTGCAGCAAAGAAGAAGTCATGGTCAGTTCATCTCCACAGCAATCCAACAACCAATATGATGACACTGTTGAGAATGTAGCAGAAAAAACAGTTGTAGTTCCAAAGAGTGCATCAGGTTCTAGAAGGAGATCTGCTGTCTGGAAACACTTTTATTTGTCACCTCTAGATAATTCTAAAGCTGTTTGCATCCACTGCATGAATGAATTCAGTAGAGGAAAAAATGGAAAAGACCTAGGAACGAGTTGTTTAATAAGACACATGTGGAGAGCCCATCGTTCCATTGTCCTGCAAGAGAATGGGGGTGGTACCAGCATACCACCTCTCTACACTGCCCCTCCTACTCTCTTGCCATCTTTGCTACCGTCAGATAGCGATCTGAATTCTATGTCATCCTCTCCGGGAAAACTAATGAAAGAACCAACTTCTGTTTCCTCTTCTCCAGACAGAATCTCTGAGGAGATCCATACCAGTCTCACCTCTGGAGATACTCTAGTGGAAGATTCGATGCTTTCATCTTCTGATGATATAGGTGAAGTCTCCTTTGTTTCATCTCCTGAAAAACAGTGTGAGGGATTAGGTCCGCTAATATTTGAACCTACTGCTGTGTTTCAGCAAAATAAAAGGATTATGAAAAGACTTAAGTCAGAAGTCTGGCACCACTTTTCACTCTCACCTGCAGACAGTCTAAAAGCAGTATGTAGATACTGCAGTTGTATGATAAGTCGTGGTAAGAAAGGAGATGTGGGCACAAGCTGCTTAATGAGACATCTATATAGACGCCATCCTGATGTAATAGGAAATGAAAAGAGCTTTCTCGATGTGAGTTTGGCAAATTCTCCTTATGCCACATTGGCTTCTGCAGAATGTTCATCCTCAAAGTTGACTGATTTGCCTACAATGGTTACACATGATAATCAAATTATATTTCCTGTTAATAGTAAGAAGACCTCAAAACTGTGGAATCACTTTTCAATTTGTTCTGCAGATTCAACAAAAGTAATATGTACACACTGCGGACGTATAATAAGTAGAGGGAAAAAGCCAACAAACCTAGGCACGAGTTGCCTTCTAAGACATTTGCAGCGGTTTCATAACAATGTACTGAAAACTGATGTCCCAGAGACAGTGTTATCCTCATCTACGGATAATCACATGCCACTCCGCACAGAATTACTAGGCTCTTCAAATTTTGATGAAACCAATGACAAGTTTTGTGACTCTCACCCAGTTGCCAAAAAAATCACAAGTCTTGTAGCTGAAATGATTGCACTTGACCTTCAGCCATATTCTTTTGTAGACAACATTGGCTTTAACAGGCTGCTTGAATATTTGCAACCTCAGTATTCTTTACCTTCTCCATCTTACTTTTCTCGGACAGCAATTCCAGATATGTATGATAATGTAAAACAAATAATTATTTCACATCTTAAAGAAGCTGAAAGTGGAGTGATCCATTTTACATCTGGAATATGGATGAGCAACCAAACACGAGAATATCTAACCTTGACTGCTCACTGGGTAACATTTGAGTCTTCATTTCGACCACAGTGTGAAGATTACCATTGTTCAGCCCTATTAAATGTATCACAGATTGATTGTGACTACAATGGAATCAGTATTCAAAAACAGCTAGAATACTGGTGGGAAACGTGGATTACTTCCATTGGACTTCAGATTGGGATTACTGTTACTGATAATCAGAGTATAGAGAAAACTTTAAATGAAGGTGATCATTCAAGTGTACAATGTTTTAGTCACACTGTTAATGTAATTGTAAATGAGGCTATTAAAAGCCAGAGAATGGTTCAGAATTTGCTTAGTATTGCAAGAAAGATCTGTGAACGCGTCCATCGGTCAGCAAAAGCAAAAGAGAAGTTAGCTGAGTTGCAAAAAGAGTATGAGTTGCCTCAGCATCAGCTAATACAAGATGTTCCATCCAAGTGGAATACGTCATTTCATATGCTTGAACGTCTTATTGAACAGAAAAGAGCAATTGATGAAATGTCAATAGAGTGCAGCTTTCGGGAGCTCATAAGTTGTGATCAGTGGGAAGTCATGCAGTCAGTGTGTCATGCTCTCAAACCTTTCGAAGCTGCAAGTAGGGAGATGAGTACACACATGTCAACTCTAAGCCAAGTGATTCCAATGATTCATATACTTAACAGGAAAATAGAAATGCTATTTGAGGAAACTATGGGCATAGATACTATGCTGAAATCTTTGAAAGAAGCTATGGTGAGTAGATTGTCCTCCACACTTCATGATCCAAGGTACATTTTTGCTACACTTCTGGATCCCCGGTATAAAACATCATTATTTACAGAAGAGGAGGCTGAACAATATAAACAAGACTTAATCAGGGAGCTGGAAATAATGAGTTCTACCTCAGATGATGATAAACCTGTTTCCAATGGATGTGATATAGGTTCACCATCTACAAATTCGTATGGGGAAGATAATCTTTGGTCACTCATGGGTGACATGAAGAAAACAAAAGACCTGAAAGAGAGAGCAAAGTTACCAGAGGAAATGGTGCTTTCTTACTTGGAGGAAGAAGTGCTTGAGCATAACTGTGATCCTCTAACTTACTGGAACTTTAAGAAGTCATCTTGGCCAGTACTGTCAAAATTAGCTGTCAGGTTCTTGGGTTGTCCACCAAGCATTGTTCCTTCAGAGAGATTGTTCAATACATCCAATGAAAGCAACAACTTTAGTCAGTCAAGGTTAATGATTGAACACTTTGAAAAGCTTATCTTTTTGAAAGTGAATCTTCCTTTAATATACTTCCAGTATTGAAACTAATGAACAAACTGCTAGACTAAATCTATTGTTGCTCACTGGATATTAACTATCTATAACTTGGATTTTTAAATTGCTCCAGTAGGGGCCATGTATGACATCTAATCAGTGACTATAATTCCAAATTTTAGGTTCATTTTTTTCAGCTTTCAATATGTCTACATGTGCCTTATTCATAGTACTTCAGGCCAGATATTGTATATATGTTTTTTAAAAGTTCACACTAGAGATAGCCTGTCTTGTCAAATTATACAAAATTATGTAGGTTTTAATCCATAATTGTAAATGAACTTTTAAAAGCTCAGTCATTTGTTTTAATAGAATGGAAAAAAAAAAAGATGTAAACAGTTCTATTCTGTAGTTTTTTATTCAATTATTATGTAAAAACCATAAACCAGGTACTGTATTTTAGTTGAACATTGCTTTAATTGCAAGAAAACAGGTTTTGTAGTCGTCAAAAGAAAGCTGTACATGAAAGATGGGGTTCAAGCTGTC
Organism: Trochalopteron elliotii; assembly: GCA_024734555.1. Lineage (NCBI taxonomy): Eukaryota > Metazoa > Chordata > Aves > Passeriformes > Leiothrichidae > Trochalopteron > Trochalopteron elliotii. The sequence continues at coordinate 4,698,447 of JANPWX010000078.1, read as the reverse complement.
TTTTTATCATATGATGTTTTTAACTGCAAGCCCTAAAGTACTTAACGGATTAAGAAGAGTTATTGAGGAAGATGTGTTTACAGGAGACTGTTGACTTAATATCTGAAAATAAATCTGAAATTTAACAGATGGAATGTCAGTTATACAGCAATCGGTAGTAAAACTTCCCATTCTGGGTTCTCCTGTTCAGGTTTTACATTTTAAATGAATTACAGAAATATTCTGGGTATTTATATTGGAATTTCTCTCAAAGTTTGTGAATTAATGCTTGTTATTTAATGCCATGTACAAAAGAGGCAAGAAACTTACCATGAAGATTCTAATGTCATTCTGAAGCCTTTTCTAATCTTTAGTGCATCAAAAGTATAAGGTCCCTATTGTAAAAATTGAGCCCTTACTCCTAATGTAATTTCAGTTGTGTAGAACAGCCTCTCTTAAAACTCCTAGTACAGAAATAACTGATCTTCTGGTTTTCAGTAATAGCCTTATGGATATGGTGCACTGCTTAGAACTTTATGTAGTAGGGTTGATTCTTAACTGTTGGTGTCCATCAGGCAAATGGGATGTAGAGCCTTTGAAATTTCAAATAAGATGGAAAAAATAGCCAGCATTTTAATTTGAAAGGAACATTCTCCTTAGTTTAACTTTAGAAAGATTCATCTTTTCATTTCAGTTTTCATTGCATACATTTTTGGGAAAGAAGTCATCATTTGCCTATGACATTTTAGAAAAGTTATAGCTTTGATAAAATACTCTACCTATGCCTAATCTAATTTTGCATTTACTATGTTTTAGTGTATTTATAAATGGTGAACTCAGTTTCTGAAATTAAACATTTTATTTGCAATTTTCCAGTGGTAGTCAACACTGCCTTTTTTTTTCAGATGGATTTAAGACAACCATTGAATAAAAATTAATTTAAACAATTGTACTCAGAACAAGCTATGTGAAAAGATGGGTTTTCCATTTAGCTCTTTGGACTTGAGCCTGGATTCTGCTTCTTTTCATTTTCCAAAACCTGTTTCAACCTCAGGAAAATCTGTTGAATTACTTCCCAAGTGGCTCTGGTTTCCATGTGTAGTTTCTCTAAACATTTTACTGTTTCAGGTATTTCAAGTGTTATTCCATCATATTATGTTTATACCTGTACTGTTTAAGTAAATTACTACATAGTGTACTTGGGAAAGACTAATAGTGCTTTTTTCCCTGCAGTATTTTAAAAGATAATGTTTACTTCTATCAACAGTCAGCATCTCTTTATTCTTCTAGGGTTAACTGAGAACAGCACACATTTTTTTCTGCAGTAATAAAACAATTTGTTCTAGTTTATATAGAGCTGGAAGTAGGTGAGTTTGAAGCAGCTTATTGGGAAACATGTTTAAATGGTTACTGGTTAATTATTATCTCAATTTTTTCTCCTACATTTTAACTGTGAATATAACCTTGACCCTTGCAAAGGAGATTTTTAATCTTTCCAAACCAGTGGAGAGGAGAGAGGATGAAAAAAACACTTTTCTTTTTAAACAAATGATATAATTTTCACTCAACGCTTCAATGTAAATACAGCCTATGACTTGAAGCATTGATCCTCACATCAAACGAGGAGGAATGCTGGCAGTGAACAAGCTCACCTGAAAATAACAGTTCTCTGGATGCAAGCATCTTGGCTCCTCTGAAAGGAGTCTTTGCTGTAGCTCCTATCAAACTCCCTGTGTGGAAGGTTGTAGTGACGGCATTTTGTAGCCCCAAATCTGTTTTTAGTCATACAGATAATTAGTTGTATAGTCATGCTTTTTGTCAAAATCTCCTGAGAAGACAAGAACTAGTCACTATTTTTAAATGTAAAAATTGAGTTGAAGTTAGTTTACTTTATTTATTACTTGACACTGTTTCAGTTTCAGCTTGGTTAAGAATTAATTAAAGGCTTATGTTAGAATTTTTTAAAAGATAATATGCAGGCCCAAAAGACCTTAAAATTGAAAAAATTAATTCTTAAATAAAAAGAAGGGAAACTGAAAACATAAAGTTGCTGTTCTCAGTTGTAAACCTTGATCATTCTATAGGAGTTACAGGAGCATCTCCTTCAGATCAGGCACTGCTGCCTGTGACAAAAAAATGACTGCAAAAGAAGGGCTGAAAGCTTTCATTGAAGCTTGAGGTAAGTTATTGAGTGACTGTGTTTTGTGTTGGGTTTACCTTATTATTTTTAATGTAAATTCCAGTGATTCCTATATTTTTTTACAACCCTTCTCATATTTGTAATAGATGATACACCCCCTATTTTTACAGTGCTTTCCCTCAGACAAATTAAGCTGTAAACAGTGGGAGTTCTCATCAACCTGAGTTGTGCTGCACCAATCCCTGTGGCAACAGACACCGCTCTAATGCATAATATGTTGACCCTGTAACAGTGATACTTCAACAGATACTTCCAGTACATTAGCAACTTCAGAAATAAATGTAGTAAGCAGACATTTTTTCAGTGTTAGCATAGAAAGTAAAGTGTAGATGATATTTGGTCATCATAAAAATCTTAAAGCTTTTGCTGCTTTTAAAAGTAGGCAGGTGCAACAACTATACACTGCATCAATAAATAGTTTCTAGTAATAAAGGTAGGAAGGGGAAGAAGTTGAGATCTGCAACAGCCTTTTCAAAGAACTTAGGTCTTGTGAAGGGTATATAATGGAAAGTATTTATTGAGATGTATATTATGCTTCAGAAACCTGAGATAATGCTTCCCCCACATTTGCCTCTTTTTATATGTGGCCTCTTTCCTGCCCACCAAGTTCAAGTGAAGGAAACATGTTTGCAGAATTTAAGTCAGTGAGCATTTACTATGAATACTCATAGCTTCCCTTTGCTCCCCAAAAGCAGCTTCTGAATTTATAAAGAACTGAAATCTCAACTAGAGCAGTGTAAGGGCAGCGTAAGGATGTAATTGATTGAATTGATAACAGCTCAGAGTAGTTGTTTACAGTTGTTCAGATCTCTCCCTTAAAGAGAGGAGGACTTTCTTTTTCTGCCATTATTCAGCGCTGACCATATCAAACTTTCATTTTGGTACCTCCAAACACAGGAAAACTAAATACACATATATATAATACATAATTAACAATAACACTTTCTAGTTTCAGATGATTTAGATTTTATAAACTATGAACCAATGCCTTCTTCAAACTTTAGTTGGCAGTTTTAAAGGAAAAGGTGGACTCAATTTCAGGCAGCATTTTTACCTTGTACTTGGCACAAACTGACAGATGAAGAAGACTTGGTACAGAACCAAGGGCAGTTGTAGCTGAAATAAAACAGAATTGGTGAAAAAGAGTGCCCATGACAGTAAGATGTAGAATTTCTTAGGAAACAGTGGCTGCCCTTTCTATCAGGTCTGAAACCTGACCTATAAAGGTCTGAAATGAGCAACCAAAAAGTAGAGTTGCTCATGTTTATCTAAAGAGCTGATCTAAAATAAATAGCTGCATACAAAATGGACCAGTTACACTTTGAAATCACACATTTATAAATAGGAAATGAAGAAAACCTTTGTAGAGGTTATTTAACTTAAGAAATTTCTGCAAATACCCTTTTAATCTTTGGTGTCACATGTTAAGCAGACAGTGATACATTTCATGTATCACTGTTTAACAGCCTCTTAACATTTGTCTTGGCGTAGTTGAGACTAATTATGTAACCAGCTCACTGAGATACCTGTGGCTAAACACTTGCTTACATCAGTGATAAACTCAGCTTGATGAAGTTTTTTTCTTGCCAACAGAAAGTGAAGTCACTTGTACAAGAAGGAGCCTTTGAATACTAAGAAGGAAAGCTCTTTGAGGGTGGTAGTAGAAGGGGAGTATGTAAGAGTGAGCACATGTAGTAATGAGAAGCAACACTAGGCTATAATTTCTGGAATTTGTGTAAGTTATGAAAAAATACTGTCAGATGCAAGGGCAACACTCTTTCCTGCATTGAAATTGATACAGCAAACCAGTCCTAAGAACTCATCAGTTTTCAAGCTCCTTAACATTATGGGAAGAACTAGAACTATTCAGGAAAATAAGAATGGCCCTGGAACAACTGTAACTGCAGGAGCAGCAGCACAATCTCAAACTTGTTCTGAATGTGTAATCTGTCTCACTTAAGGCAATGTGTGAAATGGCCAGGGAGCAAGAAAAAGGAGTGTGCTCAGTGTTTCAGAATGCACAAATAGATTTCACTGAGGTTGTGTTCTGATGATCAAACAAGGGAAGAACCTCAGACATGTTCTGGTTTTTCCTCAGTCATAGCAGATAAATGTATTTGATGTCAGATCCAATACAACCATTCTCCATGTCTCCTCACCCCAGTTTAGCTCAAGAGAGAAGACCCATAGCAAGTACTTAGGGCAGGTATTAGGTCAATATAGTCTGATTTTTCCAGCTCTTGATATTGGAGACTTTGTGAACTGGAAGTTGTTCCTTGATCTTTAGTTCTTTTGGTTCTTGATGCAAGAGTAATCAGTTTACCTTTCTTTTGAAGCAGCTTTTACTTTCAGCTTCCAGAAATATCCTCTGTTGGCAAGTTCACAGCTTTTTTTTATGCAATTACTTTATTTGGTTTTATAACAAGAATGTCCTACATCTCAGGCTATAAGACTGATTACTCACCTTCTCCATGTGAAAAAGCGTGGTGATGTAGTTTTGTCCAAATAATCTGTTGGACTTTTTACAGGAACAAGCATTGCTTCCAAGAAATTAAGTTAAACTTAAAAGAGCCATGTATGCTGCTACACAACATTTAACCCTTGGGGAGTTTAAACAAGACACCCTAAAATAAATCTCATTCTATAGCAGCATTATAGGGCAACTGTACTATCTGTCTTTTTGCTTTATTCAGGTTAATTCAACCTTCAGTTGATTCAATATGCTCACCTTATTTCTCCTTTTGTTAAGAAAAGCTGAACTTCATGGTAGGATTGTAATCAGTCAAGTCATTTTTCTTTTAAGAACTTAAATAGGCATGATAAATTTATTACTTTAAAGTCTCTTCAAAAATTCCAAGTGTTCAGTCTCTGTCCTCCTACCTGTCCCATTCATTCTGTAACTTGACACTTCCTCCTATGTCCCCCAAATGCAGAACTTGTAATACCCCACTTCAAGTTTGTAGGAGCAAGAGGCTTCCTTTATGCCTTCTTGTATTTAAGGGAACTTAAACTCACACTTTTTTCTTCCATGCAAGTACACTGAATATTAGTTTATATTAAAGGAGAAAATAAGGTCTGTTGTTCTTGTGGAGCTAAAGAAAGGCAACACAAGACTTGGAGATGAGAAGATTCATTTAAGAGAAAGAGATAGCTTTGGTTTCTGTTCCAAGGATGGCTTGTTTTATTCAAGCAGTCTTCAGGGAAAAACTGCACTAATCTTCATCTCAGTTCACCAGCTGCCCCTGCTTATTCCAAATGTGGACCACTATAATATTCATGGCCTGTGTCTGAGGTGGTTACTCACAGAATCAGTTAGAAAGGAATACATGAGTTAGAAAGGACACACAAGGATCATCAAAGTTCAACTCCTGGTCCTGCAAAGGACATCTCAAAGAATCACACCCCCTGTCTGAGTGTTGTCCAAATACTTCCTGAACTCTCTCAGGCTGGTGCTCTGACCACTTTCCCGGAGAAGCTGTTCCAGTGCCCAACCACCCTCTGGGTGAAGAACCTTTTCCTATTATCTTAAACCTGCCCAGACACATGCTGTTACAGAGGTCATACAGCCACAGGTACTGGGGTGCTCCATACACTGCCTGGGTAATAATTTAGCCCTTTTAGCTGAAAAACCAAAGGTCTAGATTTTCAAACCAAGCACTTTCAATAACCACATATGGAGAACAAGGTGTAACAGGACCCAAATAAACTTCAGATACTCTTCCAAACTGCAATCCAGTATCTCTTTCCTATCTCCCTGTATTTTATCTTCCTCTACCCCAAACAAATAGATTAAAAGGCCAGTTTGAGCTGATGACTTCTATTTCTGTGGGTGATGAGGCTGTGAACAGTACATATGGGCTCCACAGCTGAGCACCATCATTGGTTTAAGTCCCACAGGTAGCACCTACACACCAGAATAAGTCTGTGGAAGGACTCTTACATGATGTGAGTCTTCAAATGCCTCACATGTACTCATTCAGTGTCACTTCAGAGAGTAGCCTGAGATGCCTATTCTGCAAACACAGTAGCCCTAAGTTTTCTCTGTAGGTGACAAAAGCAAATTCCTGCAGAGGGATTCTGATAACTGGGGATTTGCAAAGCTGGAGCAACCACAACCAATTTGTATACACCTGGGCAGGATAAATTTTAGTTTGGGTTCTTGAGTTGAGGATTCCAGTGTGGGGGAGTTACATGAAGTCAATGATTAGCCTTAACATGAAAGCCTACCTACATCCTTAAACAAAAGTTTTCCTTTGTGGGGTTCCCAATTTGCAGCTATTTGCACATGTATTTCCTTCTGTCTCTTGTGAACTGTTTGATGTTCAGACTGGCTCTGGAGGAAGCAACATTTTCTTCCAAAGACAAGTCAAATAGATAATACTTGAATGATTTAAATTGCAAGAGAGGCCAGAGACTGGACCAACAAGTTCTGCAGGTTGCCTTTGCCAGATCTGCTAAGGCCAAAGAAGCCTGGGCAACAGCCACCCATGAGGGAGCAGGCTCCACCCCACCAGATCAGTTCCACTGATACATAATCTAGAGGATAAAAAGAAAACATGGTCCCAAAAACTGAAACATACTCAGGTGAGGTAGTTCCTGAATCAAGCAATTTTAGAATAAAAAGAAAACAAACAAAACAAAAAACTCCAAACCACTTTATTCCATATTTATATTTTACTCAAGTTTTAGTCAGCAAGGAATAATTTTCTGCCCATGACAATTTCAGTGATTCTGACATTTTACACTAATGGAGCTTCTGTCATTTTACAACTGGTCCTAACCAGAATTCTAACCTTTTTTCCTTGTTCCATTCAGCAATTTATGCAGATATCCTTAACAAAAACATCTAATAAAGAAACTACAGAACATGCAATCTTACTCTAGTTTATAGAATGCAGCACATGGCACATCAGAGTACTCCTTTCCAAAGGGATTACTTAATAAAAAAAAAGGAAACCAGCACCTATCTTAAAGTGGACATTTTCATAGGTAAATTTTTGCACTGCAAATTAAGATATCATTAAAGCATAATAGGGGAAACATTGTAAAATTTCTTTTTCCTGGGAAATCCAAGTTACTGCTTTTTCATGAACTGTTGGAATGAAGATAATCATCCTTAGTACTCAAATCTGTTATGAAACAGCACTTGTCAAGAGGTCCGACTTCTTTTGAAGTGAATGTTTCATTAGTTTGGTAGCCTACAGGGCACAATTAGCTATTACAATGAAGCTATGATGAATATGGCTTTCCTATGTTGATAACATCATTAGGTTTCACACAGGCAATCTGACAGCTGAGGGGGTTATAATCCTGCAAATACATTAAGTAATACATCTTTGCACACACAGATTACACAGCAAATTATGCCCTAGCACAAACCTGTTGATTTTGTATCTTATATAGGACAATTAGGACATACCTGTGCTACATGATGAAACCGACTAAACCAAACCAAGTAGACAGATTTTACTTAATACAACTGAACTTGTAGGCAACCTCTCTCAAACATATCTAACAATACAAATCAGTATACTGAGTATATACTGACTAGGAATGAACTGTATTATTTATGTAAAAACAGGACGGAGCTAAACACCAATCAGTACAGAGATCTTCCGTGCCTTTCCACAGAAGCTGAGTTGCAGTGCTGGAATGACAATTTGCTGCTGTTTTATACAGTTCAGTCATCAGCAAAATCACATCAAAAGACTTACTTAAAATTCACAGTCAAGATGATAGAGGAAGTTTTTCCAACAGTACTAATTTTGGTTTCAAGTTTAAAGTAAAAGGAGGTAGTGCAGTAAGGTTCAACCCAATTTTACTGATGCCAGGTATATTTGCCAGTGGCCTGTGGGTTGTCTTGTAGTGTGATATTTGAAGAGGATTTGTTTCCATCAGTATATGTGTATAAGAAAACATCAACTGGTCTCCTGGTTTAACATCTTCTCTTTTGTCATACCTGTAAAGAATAAAGAAAGTTTATTTTTATTCCTTGCTTTACCTATTAAAGATGGCCGTTACTGCAGAGGCATGGAGCATCCAAGATGAAACACAAAAAGGAACTAACATTCTCAGTTATATCTCCTGATTAAAAAGTACTAGGGGAGGAAATAGTATTTTTGAAGAATGTAAGGACTCAGTCATTCCATGCAAGTTCAGCAAGTTCTTTCTGCTGCTATTGGGATATATATCATGACCCCTAGAAAATTTCTTACTAATTCCCTATTTGAATCCAGTGGAGAAAGGACTCCAAAGCCTAAGATTGTAGGAAACTGGACCAATTTTTAAGTTTTACTCTACAAGAACTGCATTGGAGAAATGTAGGGGGTTTGTTTTATTTTTTGTTTGGGTTTTTTTTCTCTTTTTTGTTTGTTTGTGGAGGTTTTTAGTAATTCTAAAATATACTTTATGTGGTACTTAAGCAGAAAACTTTTTCTTCTGGTAGTCATACATTAGAGTAGGAGCCTCAGAGAATAGCTGGGAGAAAAACTCCTCGAACACTGGAGGAAAGAAACAGCCTGGCAATTACAGTACTAATTTGGCACTTGTCATTTCTGTGTTCAGTTCCCTGATCTACTACATGTTTGGACAGGTCACTTTGGGTCAGCTTTTATAAACTGTTTAAGTACCAGAATACATATAAATTATATATAAAATTTAAAAATATATAAAAAGTAACTATTGAGTTCTAGAACTATTTATTATGTACACTTACAGCTATTTCTTAAAAGGATTCAATCTAGGATTCAGTGTTCAATCTAGCTGTTGAGGGAATTTACAGGATGAGAAAGCAAGTGACTTAGCCATTTGGCAGAGATGTGAAAGATCTAGTTTCAGCCACTTTTCATCTGATCTAAGCCCAAAACTGAAGTTCGTTATCTCTTAAGAGCTGTATGAACCCCTTTTATCTTCTAGGAATTGAGACAGATCTCCCTCACTGTCTCATGAGGACATGGTTCTACTTCGCAATATTTATTTGTTCGTTCACTGAGGAGAGTCAGGTGCCATTTATAGCTTAAGGGTTAGGGTAGTCATACTGGACATGACAGCCTGATCGAGTGCTCAATCCAGCAACTTCAAAGGAGAAAAAAGGTAAGTTCACTCCACTCCATGAACCACTTCTAGGCTCTGCAACCTCAGTGAAGAGCAGTGCCCCATTCCTCACTTTTTCTGTTGCCCTGTTCTGTGAATTGTTTTCTACTTGGAGCTCCTATTCTTAGGCACCTGAATCCTTCCACATGTTTCACAGGCATCTTACTCAGGCCATGACTTTCCTTGCAAACATGAGCACAGGTAGGGAAGCGGTGCAGCCCCAGCCCTACATACCCTTAAATGCACCTAGGATTAAATCCAGCCTTCATCTTCGCAGGCCTGGCCTCTCATCTGCCTCAGTTCCCTGAAAGGAGTCTCTACTGATATTTGTAATGCTGCCTGAAATGGCAGTCATTAAGATTTAAGATATTTGAAGAAAGTACTTTACAGAAAACTAGAGGTTTTGTGTGGGTTGTTAACTAAAATTTTGGCAACCCAGGAAAGACCCCAGGCTGACAGAATTCCTAAGTGTCACTAAATACACCATATAATGCAGAATTAGACTTTGCACACTGAACAGGTGTTTTCTTCTTCTAAAACAATTACATGCTAATTTCACCTGGTATTTCCAAAAATATCACAATACCCCTTAGGTTGGTAGATACATTCAAACTGGCAGAAGGAACAGCATTACTTTGTAACAACCTTACCAACTACTAATTTCACATTTTCTTCATCAGCAAGTAAACGGCCTTTCATCTGGCTGCAAGCATTTCTGAATTTTATTATTTTTAAATACTTTAAGCTTACACAGCATATTTATTCAGGGTTCAAAGAGACTGCACTAATTGAAGACAAGATTGTAACACCTGCTTCATGTAAAAACCTGCATCAAGCTCCTTTCAATCACTCTTTGAAGAAAAAGAATAGATTGCTTGCATTTTTCTTGAGGCAAATAGATTTAATCTGAGCACCCTACTGAGAGATGATAACTTTAAGACACTTTTATTTATGGATTGCAGTTATCTGATGAATCATCAGCCCTCACTGCCACCCCATCTCTAATCTGTTTCCACCTGACATACACTGTCTCTGAAGATGTTAAATTAGCGTTCACCCATCTGAAAGGCTGTCACTTTCTTGGACAACGAGAAAATGGACAGCTGGTGTGCCACTAAACTTTGCACTACTGTGCTGTCAGACCAAGTGGTAGTCCTGTGTACGATGTTCACTTGTGGACTTTGCCTGATTGTTTTAAAGTGAAACTTTATGCTGAATCAGGCCTTCCTTGAGCCTTTGTTTTGCTGAGTACAAATAAATGTGGGAGAGAAATTGCTCTGTAGCTGCAACATTATGAAACATCAATCAGTGACAGGGATATTATTTATTTACCTTCCAGTCCCACTAGGCCTTACAAGCCTTACAAACCCAAAGCAATCCAACTCAAAAAGCTCATTGGAAAGAAGGACTTCTGAGAGAGTAGTGTGGTATTCAGAGTAGTGTGTGCATTGAAGAATATTTAAAAACTCTAAAGACTGAAACATTTTAGCTATCATGCACATTCTATCCCTTGTACTCTAACAGCTTAATGTGTCCTCCCAATTCATGGCTTAAGACTTTCTCTAGATTCAACATACAAAAAATCAATTTGAAATAAACAGTAGATAGGTAATTGTTAAGGCTTTAAACAGTCTGTACCATCATGAGAGTGCTTGGAAATAAAAAGGCATAGCAAGATCAATGATTTTTGTAATTCCCTTGGAAGCATTCTTTTGTCTTCTGATTTACTTCCAAAGTACTTTTATCTCTAAACATACCAATAATTAAATTATATTTGTTCATCTGATCCTGAACATGGTAACTGGGGAAAAAGAACACCATGCTCAGAATATTTCTTAAATCAAAATCTGCTTGTGTTGCTTCTGTTTTGTGCAGTATGAAGGGAGGCTTTGTGTCACCTTCTAATGAATAATTTCCATTAAGGTAATTTTCATTTAAATTAAAAACTTATGCTTCAGCTGAAGAGGTAGGCCTAAAAATCAGAAAGGTGCCTATTTTTTGGTTTTCATCCTGAAAAGCAAATGATGCCACCCCACAATGTCTCCTACTATCCATTCCAATATTCCAACTCGTAAAAAGTGTCTATGTATCACTGCTGGTCATAGTAACGAAACACCCAACAGCATGAACACCTTCCCTCAGAGTTGATGAATGTGTTCACACCCGCAGCTTCAATGCCATCTATATGAAGGATATTCCACATAAAAACAGACTTTCAATATTAAAATGTACATGAGCCTCATATTGCTACATATCAGTCAGACAAACAAATCATCATGTACACTGTTCTGCCAAGAACAGCTGTTTCACAAGGTCTAGTGGGGTATCAAACCTAGCCACATTAAACATGTTGGTATCAATTTTGGAAAGCTAACAAATTTTGTGCCGTTTCCGATGTCTTTAGAATCACAGAATCATTAAGTTTGGAAAAGACGTCTAAGAACATCAAGCCAAATCATCACCTTAGCACCACCATGCCATCTGCCCTTAAACCACAGCCCCATGTACCATATCCACACTTTTAACACTTCCCTGGGCGGCGTGCTCCAACGCTTGGCAATCCTTGCCATGAAGGAATTTTTCCCAGTATCGCACCTAAACCTCGCCTGGTATAACTTGAGGCTGTTTCTTCTTGTCATTTGAAATAGTCTATGCTATATAGGCAAATGAGAATCAACCAAAACAATGTAAAAACACTGCAGTGCTTTATTTCTGAAATGGCAGCACTGCAGACATCAAAAATTCTCTGAAGATTCATATTGTTCTTAAGCTGGTTTAATAAATACGCTGTACCAGAAATGGTGTTTGCAATGCTTGTCCCTGTGCATATAGAAAAAAGGAAAAAGCAAGTTACTGTCCTCAGATTAAAATGCCTCATTCAGAACATACCTCCAATCGGAATTGATTTCTAGAAACCGAGAAACTCCCGTTTGTGCTGCAGCCACATCAATATGAACAGAGACATCTACATAAATAAAGAAAATAGAATAGTTTCAAAATTCTTCCAAGTACGATCTGATTAATAATAAATTAACAAAGTGGTAAAAAAGAAGATGCATGTACCTAGTTTGAAGAAGTAGTATTCAATACGTGAAAAGATATACTGAAATTGAAATTAGGTGAACATACCTCAAGCCAGCTTTACATACCTGCTGTTGAAGGTACCAACTCATGCAACTTCTGAATTGCCACTCCTCCAGGATAATTGAAATGTGAAACATATAAAGATGTTCCTGAATAAACAGCATTAAGTAGAAGATGCATTATAATAAAGAAAGACCCAAGTTTGTTCAGCCAGGATCTCCGGTAGTTATTCAGACTGTTGAGGAAGAGAAAAAGAAGAAAGAATAAACTGTTATTTTTTTCATACTGGTCACTGACTACCGTGACACAACTGTTATGGAAACTCCACTTCTAGATAATAAAGATTAATGCAAATTTTATTAATCCCATATGGCATGCATTTATTACCAATTTTTAGAAGATTAACTTCTAGTGAGACTTAAATTAGAATATTCTCATTAATAAACCTAAGACAAAATTACCAATATAGCTAAGTATTTGTGTTTAAAAACTTCAGCTATGAATATATTCTCTTTTAAAGAAGCTGAACTCTCAACTTCAACTTGTTTACTCAATACACCCAAACATAACTATTTAACTCCATGTTTCACAAGCCTCGCCTGTGTATTAAAGTATCTCCTGAGGTAAGCTGTGTCAACAGCTCAGGAGTCCACTGGAATATGTCTTTTTTTCTGGTAGATAAAATAAACTGCTAAAATTAGGGCTCTATTCTCAGTTCTCCTCCAGACTTCCCAAATAGTCCTGTCAAAGCATTTGACTTTTCTCTGTTTCCACTTGTCTCTGCAGTCAAATGGGTACAAAGACCTCAAACTCCTTTCTACAGCATATGAGTATTTCAATATGACCCAGAGTTCAAGACAGAAAAAAGTGCATAAAAATAGTACTAACAGTTTTCCTTTTGCATTTTCAGAGGTAAAAAAAGCAACAAACAAACAGGATTTTGAACTTACATTCGTGAGCACATTTTAGCAGCCACTATGTTGAAAACAGGGAAAGTATAGATGATGAAACGCAGCTCTTTGTGTGGGAGAAACGAATACAAGAAAATAAAGCCCAGTGCTGGCAAAAGTAAAATCCGAGTTCTCTTTTCTGTTACCCCTAAAGGTACAAATACTATGCTGCATCCCAAAGCACGAGGCAGGGCTGAATAGAAATACCACAAGAAGGGAGAGGTCTTCAAGGTGAAAAGAGTTAAGGATGTTAACAAGTGAAGTAACTATTCTTTACATTAGTACCCACAAACTTTGCAAATATGCAGTATACTTTCTGCCTTATTCTTCCAGCCTTATCATTGGAGAACTAAAAGTAGTTGCTTAATTACATTCACATTACTCAACAGAGGCACATCAAATGGCACAAATGATGGGCAACATGAAAAACCAAGGGGAAGAAACCTGGCTTTATATTGGTAGAACACAAAGAGGCAAGAAAAAAGTTAGCAGAGGAGACTTACAATTTTCAGAAACACCTAAGAGACAGATATTTTCTCATAAGTTTTAAATAATGGAAAGTAGAATCTAACACCCTGAGTCTCAGGAATAAGTCACATCAAGTCTTTGCTTTGGCTGGTAGTGTTCTTTTTCTCTGGATGTTTCAAAGGATACTCCCCAGTTGGAACTTTTGTTTAAAACCGTGTTATACCAGAGCACTTTCCCCTCAGGCCACACAAGTTGCCTCCAAAATAGAGAATCCACAGCAACTGTTAACCCTAAAAGAATTAAAGAGATACAAATCTGCATGAATTAAAAACCAGGGAAAAGCAAACTAACACATCCGAATAGCACATACAGCATATTGAGACTAAAATAAACTAAAACACGCATTGTAAGCCTCACCCAAAACCAGAGAGAAGGCTGAATTTGTCTGTCTTGCAGGGGAATTGCAGGGAAGGGAGGCACTTCTGAACAGAAGTCTTAAAAGAAGCATGTTA
>JANPWX010000078.1:4624866-4676693 GCA_024734555.1 Trochalopteron elliotii | reverse complement strand
GGTCAGCGTAGAGAGAGGGCAGCGCCGGCCCCTGGCCGAGTAGTGCCGGCGAGCGCAGTCCGGGTCCGCGCTACGGGAGCGCCTCCAGATGCCGCGCTATGGGAGCGCCTCCACCGGAGCCGCTTTTCAGGCGGCGCCCGGGCCTGTGATGGGGCAGCGGCGGGTCCCGCTCCGGCAGCGGTCGCAGTGCTGAGGCGGGCGGGTGGCAGAGCTTCTCCGTCTCTGCCGCCAAAGGAGTTTTGGTGCTTTTTGTGCAAAAAGGCTGGCTCCGTTGGAGCGTGTCCGGTTCCATGGGAAGTGCTGGTGGAAAGCTTCGTCCCCAAACTTTCTATCTGTTGCCACTTACAGCAGCCATACGTGTGACACGGTAAATTCTGGGCCGGCAGCGCGGGGCTGCTGCTCCGAGTGGCCGGTGCTTTGTACTCTCCGTACGCGTATCGGCTGCTGCAGGCTCCCCTGGTCACTTGAGCTGCCGGCTTTCATGCGAGGTGTCGTTTGGTGGCATTGGCTGTGACTGGGGACAGCTCTCCTGATCGCCCTGTTGTACGGTTGCGTGCTTAACTTAAAATGTGGTGCAGACTGGGCTGTTATCAAAACTGAATGAAGTAGAGGTTCTGTTCAAATGACAATAAATAATAAATTTCCTGAGAACTTGAGGGAGGAGGGTGTAAAATTTCATACATGCCTGTGTTGGTTTTGTTTTGTAAATCAAGACTCTAACATGGCCTTGTTTATGCAGTAGGAAAATTTAATCATGTTATGCTGAAACATACACTTTCTCACTTTTCATGTTGTCATTAGCTGTTGCTTTCACTGAGGAATTTGATCAGCAGCTTGAGAGCTCTACTGTAGTTTATGCATGGCGCTTTTCACAATTTTTATATAAGCATTTGTTATTGCTTTTAATTTTTGTTAGAATAAAACCCTATGTAATTTCTGGTACTTTTTATTTGTAGGGCTTAGCAGATACAGCTAAAAAAAACTTTGGTGGTGGAAACACTGCTTGGGAAGAGAAGACGCTGTCAAAATATGAGTCCAGGTGAGGTGTCTCAGTACTTCTCATTCAGCTGTGTTTTGTGTTCACCATGTGTAACTTCACTATACCTGTATTTGTTTGGAACTTCAATATTGAACTTAGTAGCTAAGGTTTCTCTTGTCCAAACCTTAAAGTCTTAATGATTATGATGTTACATTACATTGTAATCTAAAGATTATCGTAAAGACTCAAACACCTTACTATTGCCTTTATTTGTTTTGTTTCTGAAAACAACGAAAGTTAATTCTGTTATTAATCATAGTAGGTTTTTTTGGTCTATTTACCCGTTAAAGTCTTAAAATAATGAATCTAAATAACGGTCAATACTTTATTGCTAGTCATAAAAGGTACAGAATACTTAAATAGTTGATTTAGGATTAAAGCACTATCTTCTCCCGAGAGCTGTCACTGTTTCAGTGCCAAAGAGAAAGCAGATTACTGTATGCATATCTGGTTAACCAGGGAGAAAAGTAACCTGATACCTTTCTCTTGCATTTCAAATTCATTTTTTATCTTAGTTGGAGCCCTGAGATGTTACTGTGAGATTCACAGGCTTGTATCAAATAAAAATACATTCAATTTATTGTTGAACATAATAGAAAAGTACTGCACTCCAATTTTCTGGGAAGCTAAAAATCTATCAAACCTACAATCTGCAAACATAGTAAATCCAAGCAAGTCACAAGGTTCTTGTGGTCATTATTCTGAGTTTGGGGTATTTTTTTGACTGAAATAATGTTTATTAGTTTGTTACTCTGATATTTGGTATGTTTTGAAACTAACTCAGGGCACCCCATAAACTGATGAAATATTCTCACTGAAGTTTGGCTGTTCTGTCAGGTTTTGAGTTGTACTGAACGTTTAAATTAGATTTACAATTTTTCTTCTCTGCTTGTAGTGAAATTCGTCTCGTAGAGATTATAGAGAATCTGTGTGACAGTAGTAACTTTGAATGTAACAACATGGTTGAAGAACATGAAGAACTTATAGAGAAATGGTGGTTCAAATTGTAAGTATCATTTTCTTGGTGGAGATCTTTGTGCGAATAAATTATCTAAGAGGATGAACTAATGATGTTAAATCTTGTGTCTGAGCAATGGCAGTATGAATAATTCTTCGTTGTCTTTGGGTACAGAGAGAGTTGTCATTGGGTACAGCTAGTTTCAGGCTAACTTTTAGTATCATGTGCTTCTGTTCTATGGTCTTTTTGATTTTCAATTCCAGAAGTGCTGCAACAAAGCATCTACACTTGTGTCTTATACACTGTCTGCTTAGTTACCAGTGGGGTGTCAAGGCAGACTAACATTGGAAAATTTTGAAGCTCAGTCCCTTATTTTTTTCCTTTGTCACAAAACTGCAAAGGGCTCTTTGGTTCTTGTGGGTTTTGTGTTTGCTTTTGTGTTTTTTTTCCATGAAACTACATTTTGTTCTCCTGGCAATTAAAAGAATAGTTGGTCCTAATCAGTGTAGAAGTTGGATCTCTTGAGGATGGTAGAGTAGCAGCTGACTTTTCTACCTGCATTTTAAGCTATATTGGGATTTGTGTTATAGCTGAGCTTTTTGTACACCAGTCTTAAATATAATTAGTGCATGGATGGCAGTGGAACATTTAGATTTCTTAATGTTTGGGGTTCTTTAGTTCCAAATCACATTTCTTCTAAGTATTTTTCATTAATTTAGACTGTCAGCACTCATAATTAGCTAGAATTCAATAGAGTGAACTGCCGTTATAATATTTCATAACTGGATAAGGCTTTTTGATACTCTACTTTCTTCTAAATGACTGCTTTATCCTTTTACCTAACTATACAGGATTTTAAATATGTTAACTTGTCGTGAAGAAAATAGAATAGAACAGCGGAGGAGAAAGTAGAGTATTTCAGTTGGAAGGAACTTACAATGATCACTTAGTCCCACTGCCTGGCCACTTCAGGGCTGATCAAAAGTTAAAGCATGTTGTCAGGGTCACTGTCCATGACACCTCTAAAACAATGACAGGCTTGGGGCCTCCATCACCTCTCTAGGAACCTGTCCCAGTGTTTGATCACCCTCTTGGTAAAGAAATGTTTCCTAATGTCCAGTCTAAACCTCTCGTGGTGCAGCTGTGAACCCTTCCCTTGTGTCCTGTCATTAAATACAACAGAGATCTGCACCTCCTTCTCCCCTTTCCATCCTCAGGAAGCTGCAGAGGGCAATGAGGCCACCCCTTCCACCTCCTTCTAGACAAGCACAGAGTCCTTAGGTGCTCCTCATAGGACATGCCTTCCAGAAAGGTAAACTATGCAACCCAAAGTCTTTAACTTGGCTAAAATATGCAGAACTGGCCTTAAACTAGATGACAAAGTAGACTATCTAAAATAATCAAAACAATTCATAAAATACATTGGGTTTTGGAAAGGTTTTGTATTTAATAGGCCTTTTGAGTGCATGCAATCAATTGTTTGCCTTCCTTTCTTTAACCTGCAGTATCCAACTGTCATTCAGTTTCTGTGCTGGTTTCCAAAGACAGTTTCTTTGCCCACAAATATCTTAGTTGTTACATAAGGGATGGTCAGTCACTGGAACAGGTTCCCCACAGCACCAAGCCTGTCAGAGTTCAGGAATCATCTGGAGCACACTCTTGCTCACATAGTTTAGTGTAGGGAAGTCCTGTGAGGAGCAGGGAGCTCGACTCAATTAATTGGGACTGTATGCTGGTACTCAAGTAGTACATAACTAACTTCTTAATTTAAAAATGTCTTCTAAAATAATACTCCATCAATGCTAAAAAAAGGAGAAATTTTAACCCTATCATCAAATTGCCATTAATTTGAACAAATGTTAACATCTCTTCTGGGCTATCTTCTGTATACCTGAGATAAAGATACAGCAATTAGCTATAAGAGAAAGACATAAATAAGATTCCTTAAACTATATATAAACCTTCCCTAAAAGTAAGGTGTTTTAAAAAAAGGATGTGTGCATGTGTGAAGATGAATTGATTTGATTGAATGAATTGAATGAATGAAATGATTGTTGCTCCTATTTCACTTTTTTCTTAAATATAATCTATAAAATTTGAGTAGAGCTTGTTAATAGTATTGTATTTTAAAAGGTATGTGTTGAAGTTGGAGGACTTCTAGAAATTGATTCCTGAAATCTTTGGAAGAAATAGTTTTTCATCTGTCATGTGCAATAGGTTTCTCTCCTGTGTTGTGCTGGGTCAGTTGTGTGAGTTGGCTTTTAAAGAATCTTTGTTCTTTTTGTATGCAGAAAGAAGAAGTATCCAGATTTGTTTAAGTGGTTTTGCATTGAAACAATAGAAGTTTGCTGCCCTGCTGGAACTTATGGACCCGATTGCCTTGGTAGTTTTTCTTCTGAAAAATTCAGTAGCAGATACGTTTTTGTTTTTTTACCTGTTTGTTTCAGTCTTTACTGTCACAGCCAAATACATTATGTATGATATTTTGCATGAGACACAGGCTGCTGTGTAATATGTACCTGCTTGCTGCCTCATAACTCAGTGGCTACCGTGTGAATATCCTGCCTGAATGAAAGTCTTCTGGGCATGTAGTAATGTACAAAGCTGTCCAGGGTACCAAGATGTGCAGAAATAATCAATCTGATGCTCATATCCACACCTGACCCATCCTGAAAGGCTCTCTGGAGCATGAAGTCTGTTGTTTAGGTGACATTGCAGAATCTGTGTAGGCAAGAGTCCTTGACCAGTTTCAAGAAACAACCCAAATGCTGCTGGGGTTTAAATGAAGAAACTTGCAACTGAGGATCAGTTAAAAAGGCAATGAGAAAAACTGGGTAAAAGTAGGTGGAGTTGAAAGTAAGGTCTTTGCAAAGGTGATGAGAGATATTTGGGCTCTGAAGCTGGTAAAATTCATGTATCTCTAGAACTTTGCACCTTGTTAAGAGATTGATTTTGGCCACCTAATATACTGGTAAAAAATAAGTCCCCATTCCCTATATTGATCTAAATGATAGCTGGTAGACTTTTACAGATGTGATATGAACCTTCTCAGAGATCCAGAAAAAATAAAGGTACCAATTTTATCCAGGAAGGTAGGAAAAGAAATAAAATTTTGAGCCATGGTCTTTACCCAAAATCAAATTGATAACTGAACTTTCCTGGAGATTGTTTTGAGTTTCCCTTATACTTGAATATATCATTGAGCATTGCTGTATTGCAAAACTTTTGGTTACTCTCAAGGGTGAAAAAGACTCTGGGAAATTATGTTCTGCTTTAGTGTGACATTTTAAAATCAATTTTTATCTTATTTTCTGTGAAGAGGGAGGGACTTTGGTGCTTGTGTCTGAGAGTAGAAAGTTATTTCCTTCAACATCTGATTTAAAAACATTTTTGATCCATTTTTAGCTTGTCTTGGTGGATCAGAAAGACCTTGCCATGGAAATGGCCACTGTGATGGTGATGGTACCCGAGGTGGAGATGGCTCATGTAGCTGTAAGAAGGAGTACACAGGACAATTTTGTTTGGACTGTTCCAGTGGTTACTTCAGTTCCTTGAGAAATGAGACACATTCTGTTTGTACAGGTAATGAAGTCTTAACACATGCTTATATCTTTGTGTTACTTCTTCAGTTTTTGCAAGCAAAACTAGAAACAGTTGAAACTAACAAATGTAGAAACAAAACATAGTTTGGTCACTCAGCTTTAAGTATAAAAGTCATGTCGGTCAGTTTGGTGGAATTCTAAGGTTTTGCTAAGTTACCTTTCCATGCTGTCCTTAATTTTTAAATTGTTTTTTTTCTGCTTTAAGAAGTAGAATCATAAGAATCTTTGGTTCCCTGCTTCCAAAGTACTTCCAAAGTGTTAAAATCTTGAGCTGAAATTACTACATACTGGACTGCTTTAAAAGCTAGGTTTTCCTCATCTCAGATAAGCATAAATGGAATAAATGGACATGGAAACAGTTGATCTGTACTGCAAGCTACTTAGATTCCAGTTAGATTGCCCTAAGTTTAATTTTGAAATGAAGTCAGGTCATAGGAATAAAATTTTGCATTGGTTAGATTTTCAGTTGTTCTTATACACTTGATGAGATTCTGCAACAGCTACATCCTGACCCTGGGGTCTAATAAGATTGTTTTTAAATAGTCTATGTTGTTTTTTTTTTTTTTTAATCTGGTTGTGTAGTAAGTCTTCTATATGATTTGTTTTAGAGTACAGTGTATAACGTATATGTTATGTAGGGTGTGTTACAAATATATGTTATATATATATGTATACGATGTGGATATACAGCTGGATTTCTAGTGTATTTCCTTCTGAAGTTCTTCAGAGTTAAATCACTTCACACACCGCTCTTATAGCTAGTTGCAAATGTAAGTAGTGTGAGGATTCATCAGGTAGAGAAGTGCAGAGTTTGATGTTTAAACTCACATCCCAGCCTTGAGGGGCTGAGCTAAGTTTGCCTTCCTGATCTCCTCTTACCAAATATTTTAGGAATTTGACCTGCTACTTCTAGTCACTAGAATGTCATGGCAGCGTTCTCAGTGGTGCAAATAACTGTAATTGCTGGGTTTGGTTTCCAGGGATATTTTGGGATTTTACACTTGTTTTGGTCAGATAGCTGCATGTTTCTAAATTAAATCCTGACCTTATGGAGGTGCTATCTTGTGAATAGGAGTTTCAAGCTACTATTCCAGTGAATCCTAAATAAAGTTTTCTCTGAGAATTTGTGTGCCCAAGCTTGTTATGGGATCTCTCAACAAAACTCAGGTTGTAGTTTTCTCCTCTCAGCCTGTCATGCTGCCTGTAAGACCTGTACTGGCTCAAGTAACGAGGACTGCCAAGACTGTAAAGAAGGCTGGATTAAAAATGAAGGTGGAGCTTGTGTGGGTGAGTAATGCTTGGCAGACTTCAAACAGGTTTTGTAGTAACAATGGCTAGTAAGATTAGATGACATCACTTCCAAGTTTTATTGTATTTCATGGAAAGGATCTGTCAGTTTAAATTTCTACAGTTTTATTAGTCTCTCTCTTCCTAACTTGTTTCATGTTGCAGGAAAGTAGTATTTTCTCACCACTGATTGCCTGGTGATGATAGTTATCTTTATCATACTGTTCATGTCTTTTTAGTTTAGTGCAAAACATAGAGCAGCAAGTGGGGTGTTTCTTTTTAGACATGAGTTTTCATGGTTTTTATTTTAATGCTAAACAATGTACTGCTCTTTAAGGTATTTTGTCGATTAGTAGAAGATTAATATAAACTTAACTACATATTTTGTACTAATTGCACATTTACCTTCACACAGCTTTCTTTTAAATGCTCAACCCTAAATGTTCAAACACTTCACTAAAAGCTATGCACGCTAACTTTTTCTGCTGTTGGACAGAAGTGCTGGGAGACATCAAGCTCAGTGCTTCATTAATCTCTTACCTGTTTCTATCTTAGCATTTAACTTGGTTTATGAGGAAATAAATGTGAAATGCTTCAGGAAAAATGCGAACACTACAAACACTCCCAATGCAGGAAAGCACTAGGGGAGAGTAACACATCCTGTTTAAGTGGTTGAATCTCACTCTTTGAAGACCTCTAATATAATGCCTGGAAACAGTGTCTTTTCAAAACACTCAGAAATTATGTGAACACTGCTTCCTTTTCAAAGTGCCAGTGAGAATTGGGCTTGAATTACAGCTCTTGCAATACCTGTTTAGGCAACTACTGAGCACTCCCAGCATATTTTTAAGATGCTTTGGTACTGTCTTCTGTACAGCTGGGTTTTTTCCAAATAATTACTGCCACTAATAAACTACAAATCAATTGAGTAATCAGTAGGAATGGGGTGCAACAACAGGATGAGTGGCAGCAATGACAGGAAGAGAGGGACTGAAATAGCCTGTCTTTGTTTGAATTTTTTAATGAAATACTGTTGCACCCTTTCCTCAAAATCATAAGCCTTGCATGTTTTAACTCTGCAGTAGAGAGTTTCAGCTTGACTGGTCTTAATTATTACGTGGTTTGTTCCAATTTGCTTTGTGCAGAATACTAAGAAGTGCATGTATGTGCACTAGTATAAGCTTTTTAGTCATATATAAAGTAATGTAACTTGGTAATGTAGGAGTACAGGAGAAAATAGTGTTCCAGAACAATAGTCTATCTGCTTGTTTGTTACATTTGCATAAATGCATGACTTGAAAATGACAAGGATTGCAGGTATTCTGGAAGTTTATTTAATTTGAGCTCTTGAATATCTGATACTTCTCTTATAGTCATCACACAGCATATAAGGATGAGGTTTGATTTTTCTAATGCAGGTTTAAGCTGAACAAAACAGCATATGTTCAGTATGTTTACCCTGCTAGTTCTGTGTCTGCCATGTTGCATGACCCCAAACTCATTGCAACAACTATTCTCAATGCAGTCACTTTATAGCATCCAAGTATGAATCTGAGTGTTTAATCATTACTACTATTTTAGGTAACTTGTCACTTTTTATCTTTCAGATTTAGATGAATGTGCTGGTTCACCTTGCAAAGATCACCAGTATTGTTTGAACACAGATGGATCTTTCTCATGCAAAGGTTTCTTTTCAACCTGCTGTTGTATTTTACTGTCTAGAATGCTAGAGGTAATGCTTAGAAGATGCATGATAGGTATTTGGTACAGTGCAGTCTGATCCTCACTGGGCACGGGGACGATGAGGCTTTAGACCTATTGTATGAGAAAAACAAGAGATTTCTGGTTATTTATAATTGGCTTCTGTGAGACCCCCCACCTCAAGTACTGCATCCAGCTCTCCTCTAACATAAGGACGGTATGGACCTGCCTGAGTGAGTCCAGAGGACAGCTGTGAAGATCTTGATCAAGAGGGTCACCTTCCTGTGAGGACAGGCTGAGGGAGCTGGGATTGTCCATTCTGCACAGGAGTGGGCTCCAGAGCCTTCCAGTACCTAAAGAAGCCTACTACAAAGGTAGAGAAGGACTTTTTACAAGGGCATGTAGTGGACAAGACAAGGGGGAATGGTTTCAAGCTGAAATAGAGTAGGCTTAGATTAGATATTGGGAAGAAAATCTTTACTATGAGGGTGTTGAGGCACTGGACCTGAGAAGTTAAGAATGTTTTGTCCCTGATTGTATTCAAAGACTGTTTGGATGGAACTCTGAGGTACCTGGTCTAGTGAAAGGCATCCAGCCTGTGACAGGGGGGTTGGAGCTAGATGATCTTGAAGGTCAACTTCCAGCCCAACCCATTCTATGATTCCTTGTATGGGTAAGCTGTCTGACTTTAAGGGTGGTATTTTAAACCCCATATATACGATTTTTTAATCCATAAAATATTTTATCTTTAGCCTGTGATGCCAGCTGTGTGGGTTGCACAGGAGAAGGTTCTGAAAAATGTAAGACCTGCGCACCTGGCTATGTGAAGGAAGAAGAGAAGTGTACAGGTTAGTGGATTTAGCAGTACCTGGTAACTGTGCTGGTTAGCTCACTCTTGGTTAGCCGTGCTGAGCAGCTCATAAGTACATTCACATTAGTGTGCATCAGCTTTCATGCCTGTCAGTGTCATTCTGGTATTAGCTGCAAAGATGTTCTCAACTACTTCCTTTATATTACTGAGCTAATTTGCTTGACAAGGCTTAAAGTGAACCTCTGGTATGAAGGAACACTGTATTTATGGTAGGTTCAGGAGACAGCTGCATGAGTCTTTGTCAGTTACTTACCACTTCATCAGATGTGTGTTTCTATTCGTTTTGTAACAGAAAGGCAGGCATTCTGATAATTCATCAGAATGCCATAATGTCCAAGTTCAAATGATACTCATTCTTAGTGAATTATAATGTGAAATTAGACTTCTTCTGTGGGAAAGAGCAGAACATATGCATAATCTGAAGTGGCTATTAACTGTGATGATGTAGTATTTACAAGCTTTGTTCCCTTTAGCTATACTTTGATGGCACAAATAGAAAATGACTGTGGGGGAAATGTTCAGTAGATTAAGACGAATTGCTTAATTGTGACAAACATAACTGCTTAATACATTTCTCCGTACAGGGACCTGCAAAACATTAAGAAACAACAGTACTAGGAGCTGTCTGAATAACTTTGAAACAGTCCAAATCATGAAGGAATAGATTATTTAACAGAAGTTAAATCTGTTGCAGCAACATTCTGCTCCTCAGTGATTTTCATATTTGAATAGAATTTGGTTTAAATGACTGAGCACAAATAAGGTTTTTAACAAAATAACAGCAGTGGACTCTTTCTTTCCCTGTGCTATCTCTAGATATAGATGAATGTAGCCTTCCTGAAAAGGTCTGCATGAAAGAGAATCAAGACTGTGTTAATACGTCAGGTAGTTACAAGTGTGTATGTTCAGAAGGGTTTCAAGATAAGGATGGAACATGTGTTCAAACTGTAAAACCAGGCAAGTAGCTATTCAGGGACCATTTTTAAAAAATATGCTGTATCACCAACTTAGAGTTTTATTTAAGTCTACTTACTTGTAAACCCCTCTTTATTATTTCTCTGACATGTGTTTTTTGTTTAAAGATAGTTTATGTTTTTAAACATTCTGTTCTTGTGTTGCTGCATTTTTGCTTAACTCAAGGTTGTGTTTTTAAGTCACTTCAGGGTTTGCCTTTGTTACAGAAAATGAGCTAGCAAATTTCTTCTGTCATAAAAATGAGTTTGTCATCCCCACTTCTTTCCTTATCATTAATTGTAGTGACTTAAGGGTTTATCTGATTTCATGGAATGTTCAACTCGTTGAAATCTCAGAAAACTACAAATTTAAAAAATAATTACAAATTCTTTTTGCTGGATAACAAAACTGAATTCGTTTATTTTCTGATCATGTAAGTGCCAGAGCTGGTGTTAAGGTGAAAATGGGAAAGACATCCATCTGTCAGTCATAGGGAGCTGTTTAGCTTCACTTAAATTATACCTTCAGTCAAAACCATTCAACTGTCATTTTTTCTGGGATATATTGACCTGTATGAAAGAACTACATTCATTAAATGTTCCATTACTCCATCTAGGCCTCTTTTACAATTCCAAAGAGAAAGATAGAATTATTTTGCAATAACAGCTTTAGGAGAATAGATGAGAGACACCTAATTTTGTATTTGTTTTCTTCAACTTCTTAGCTTGTTTGGGTGGGTTTTTTGTGCTCCCATTTCCATCTACAAGACTGATTTTTCATCTTGTACTAATAAGTTGTAAAGATGAATGTTGTATTGCTGCTCAAGGCCACTCAGTTCATTCCTTTTACTCTCAGTGCTCACTGTTATTAGTCCTTTAGACTCAGTTGCTTTTCTGATACAGATATGGAGAGTATCGATTTTTACCTTTGCTAATGTGGTCTGATGTGTTGAGACTAAAAGTAAAATAAAAGGTTGACAAATTGGCTTAGGTTTTTTTGTTTAGATAGTGCTTCTCCCAATATTGAAATTGCTCTGCTTTTTTAAATGTTATTTTAACATCTAAGCTGAGCAGTTTGTACTATAAAAAACAATTCTGAGTAAGACTTGCCCTATTTTTTCAAATACCAGAACTACTACTGACAGGTTGTGTGGAAAGGAGGAAATTCACTATGAATAGCTGAAAACAAAAGCCTAGAAAAGAAGTGCCTGTACTGTTTTTTTCCCTTCCATTAATAATAGTATAATACCAGTTTATTTGAAAAAATTTGTTTGCATATAGTAAAAAATATAAATACAAGCTTAGGTTAGGAGAATAGTGCAAGTAGGTGTTCTGTATGGCTTAATTGCTTCTCTGGTCTTGATAAATATTTTAATTTGAGTTTCTCTTTAAAAAAAATCCTAATTTCAAAAATCATAGTTATATATAATTATATATGCATCATTGATAGCAGATTTGTGTTCTAATTGTTATATTTAACTTCACAGGAGAGGAAGTAGAGAATGAAAAAACTGAGCCTTCACATACTGAACATGTTGACTTATGATCTGCTTTCATAACCAAAAGACATTCCTGTGTAAAGTTTTAAATTATTGGACTAAGCCTCTGCTAGCTGACATACTGTGGAAGTGGTGTGAAATATGCAGGTTGCCATGAAGACTTTTTTTTTTAATGGTGACAACCTGCTCTTTAAGCTGCATTTCTTTATTCCTAAATTCCACTTTTTATATAATTCTTCAAAAACAACATTCTAGATTGGTTACTATAAAATTTGAATGAACATAACACTGTACCCAGCAACTGTAAACAACTTGCAGGCTTCTCAGTCTAGTGCCTACTGAAAACTATTACCTTCTGGAAGAATTTAGCTGCACTTCATAATTCAAGGAAAATTTAGACTGAAGTTTGTTGTTTCTAATCATGAGAAATATTTCTGTAACTGAGATACAGCTTTTGGAAATTGTGAAAGGGAATCTCTTGGGGTGGGGGGGAGGGAAGCACTGTTCCCTTAAACAAAATAGAATGCCTAATATTGCATTCAATAAAGGTTTATTTTGTTGGAATGTGCCTTAAAATTTTTAAGATGTTAATACCTTGATATGTTGTCATGCCTGTTTTTCTTTTAAGTCAGTTAAAAAAAACCAAAACCACAAAAGCAACCCAAACAACCCTCATAAAACCAAAAACCCCAGAACCTTGTAAACTGTATTTCAGTTCAGCACAGAATTCTGTCACTCAGCTGTATTGGAATATACATGAAATAAAAACCCCAACCCAACAACATCCCTTCTCTCACACACCCTTTCCTTTAAAGGAAGAATTATGTTAACTTAGCTTTTCAAAGGCAGGTAAACAGGTCTGTCTGACAGATACTTGCATCAGCTATGTAAACTGGTTTAGAAAGTGGTGAAAACTAGGTCTGGCTAACATAACCCCACAATGTAGTGGGCTCATAGTTATTATGTGAATACTCTCTAGAATTGATGAATACAGGACTTCCACTACCGCTGTGTGTCATAGCATCTGTCTACTGCAGGGCAAGCATACCACAATCAAAATTTTCATCTTGTCTCTTGTGCCATTTCAGAGAGAAAGCTTATAAGCATGGCACAGATACAACTTCCTATGTGTTGTGTCTAAGCCTAAAGGCAAGTATAAGAGCAGAAATGGATATATCCTGTAGGACTGTCACACCTGTAAATAAAATAGGGACCATCCATGTACAGTCTGTGGTGGAAGTGAGTAAAGTTTAGAATACATTGTGGTGGTGGATTCAGGGAGTACAATAAGGGGTTGTAGAATACAGCTAAGAGCACAATTTAGGCTTGACTATGCAGAAGTTATAAACAGTACCCAGAAGTAAGGGGGCATAAAAAGGCTATGAATAGGAAAATAGTAAAGATCAGACATCTATGTACTTCTGAAGACTTTTGTTCAAACTAAGTCACAGTTCAGTTTGTGAAGAGTGCATGGAGGATTTGTATGTGTGATAGATACATAGGTGAATATTGTATAAAAACTGATTCTGTAGGATTCTTATGTTAAAAGCTCTCTGATCTTGTACATGGTAGTTTAAGTACCTTGTGGTATTAAGTAAGGTATCTGTAACAGTTTTCTTTAAGTCAGTTTTCTTCAGCTGTTATATCTAGAGGTTTCTTAAATTACCGGTCAGAGTATGAAATCTTCAGTGCTTTCTCAGCTGTAGTTGTCAAAGGTGGGCCTATTTGCCACAAAATCTTGCAAGTTGGAGGGGTAGACATTGTATTTAATGAGTACTAAATTAAAGGGAGGAAAAAGTAGGCAGTTTGGGAAGCCCATGGAATACAACTCAAGGATCTTTAGGGTTTTTTAGTATAGGTGTAGCCAGTATTAGCCCCTAAGGCTCCTGCAGGAGTGTAGCTTCGCTGTGTTCCCCGCTCACTCACGTGTACTCCCAGGTGTTGCAGGCTGTGGCATGAATGGTCGTTAATCATGACAGGAAGTGTTTGTTCTGTTTAGAAACTGCCGTCAACTCATACTCAAGGGAATTGTCTGTCCAGTACAAACTCTTCTGTTAATGTTCCAAGCCTGAAATAATGCTTCCCAATGAAGAAGAACTTGCTAATCGAAGTTCCTTTCAACTTATTTGGGACTCTGGAGGATACATGATGAGGTTCTTAACTACACTGTGGAATCATTTGTTTCCCACCTGCCAAAGCTTTGGACGGAAAGCCTTAACTGAATTGTCTTAGTTAAGATCAACTCTGAAATGAACTGATAAAAATTAAAAACTTCAAGAATTTGCTTTTCTGTGGTGATAAAGAGGAGAAACTCTTCCTCGCCTAACCTGCAAAAGTAATGAGTAGTCTGATACGACCAGACTGTTTTTTAGTTCTGGAGAAAAATTATTTCAGCTTTCCATTACCAGAGTAGAACCACCAGAGTGATGTTCCTTACAAAACATACAGATGTAGTACCTGGGTATTAGGAGTCACTAATACTCTATTTTCCTCAATTCTCCCATTCTGCTGCCACCAATTACAGACACATATTGCTCTGCATTAAATCATGGTGGGGTCTAGAAAGGTGAATTCAAATATATACAGCTTTTACTGAAGGAATATTGGTCAAGGTATGTATGTGATAAATATTTCATACTATGTTACTGTCTTATGCCCTCTTGATGCTGAGTTTTTAAAGAGTTCTCTTGTTTTATTCTGTATTCTCCTTTTACTCCATCAGACTAATTACTGTTCCATTTTTAGAAGTTGAAACTAAAAATTGTTTTGAATGAACTTTATCATTTTTTCCCCCTCTGCCTTGAATACAGTGGGGATTGGTTTCTTGAGTTATCTTGGGTTTTGCCCTTTATAATCAGAATGGAGGGGGTGGAACAGCAGGATTTGAACAGATTAGCAGAAACTTGTGATGAAGGTCAAGTACATTTTGTTAATCAAGCCAGTCCAGACCATTAATGCTTTCTACTGTATATGTTAATATTGTGGTGCTAAAAGGAAGTGAGCTGTTTCCGTTAAATTCTTCATTGCATTGTAAGGACATCTGGTTATGTGGTACAAGACTGTACTTACGGTTGTCTGGAATTATAGGTCTCATGTCCAACTGTACAAATATGTTGGTAAGTACATCAGAAGTGATATGAGATACCCAACAAACAAGATTTATGCCTCAGTGAAGTGTTGGTTAGGTACTTCTGTCATAAGTACCAAGGTGAATTTCTAGACCCACACCTATGATTTATTTATTTTTGTAAGCTTCATACTGTGGTATCAAAGTGGAAGCAGCATCCCTTTTCCTAGATTGTTTTGCTACTGCTTTGGGGTTTCTTGACCTAAAACTAAGTGGATTTTTGCCATGGGAAATAGTACTGAATACTGTATCTAGGCACTTGAAAGGACAAGATTCTCTTGTATATGATAGCTGGACTCCATGGAAGGTCCAGAAACACTTTCCAGGACCAGGCAAACTTAGGAACCTTCCTGTTTCAATTAATGCACTAAACAAGACCAGGAAAGCAGTCTCAAGTATGCAGCATCTATACCACTATCATGCAATGTCTAAACTTAGAAGTCAAGGTATGTGCTGAAATGTTTTCAGCTGAACATTGGTACATAATACTGAATATTTTCTTTGATGTGAATTTCCAACATGTCTGTAGTAGACACTGAATTCACTTCAAAGTGTAATACCATCCATTCCTAAATAGGGTAAGTTAATTATCTTTTGGAGAACACCTTTATGACTTAGGTAATTCAGGAAGTCAGTGACCACCTGAAACGGTTCAAATCATAATCTTTCTCTCATAATCTTTAGCACCTTTAGGAAAGGTAAGTTATACACAAGATCAGGACACCAGTGACTGTAAAATACATGGGATATACTGTGCAAACACAGGACTTTTTATGGATAATGAGGACTGATCATACATCACCTTACATGTATGGGAGAGGTACTACTCCATCAGGTAGTTATCAGTTGAAGAGTCAACCAATGACATTTGCAAGTTGAAAAAACACCAAGAATTGTGAAAATCACCGAATCACACTTGTAGCATAAAGCTCTCGGTGTATGTGGCACTATGTGGATATATTGAGACAGTTCTCCCTGATGAATAGGGTGCACCTTGCCCTTCAGGTTATTTTCAGACCATTCTTAATACTGCACAAAGTTAGGCACACAAATAATTCAAGTTTGCCTTAACAGGTGACTATCTGAAAAAAAACATGTTGAGATAAAACTAAGCAACAAAACCCCCAGCAACAAAATAAAAGCTTTAAAAAATCCAAGCCCTGGTTCGTATGTAGCAATAATATAAAGGACAGTCATCCATAATGGTCCTGGCTGACCTCCTGATACCCCTCTCTTTCCTGTCTGTCAGACTGCTATGGATTGTTGCCTGAGGTTGTATTTTATCTGTTCTGAAAGGAATCTGAAGTTGTTCAAAGCAACTGCTTGTGCTTTTTTTTTTTTCTTTCCTTGTATCAAAATGGAATTTTTCTCATCTCTTTCAGCAACTTCACACCTTGTCTATTTTCATGGTTTCATTTGCTGCAGACATGCCTATGGCAGCCTTTAATACTTTTCAAATCCCTTGCTGGTTCTTCTCCAAGTGGCTTTGGCTCTCTTGATTCCATTCCTTCATGCTAAGACAGTGGCTCTGTATTCCTTCCAGGTCACTTGCCACTGTTCCTGCCTTGTGTGTTCCTTTTCATGACTTTAGTCGTACATGCTTGCCAGCTTCTTGCCACCTTTGCTTGATTTCCCACACATCAGGACTGGAGAAAATGATCACTGAAAATCAGCCAAATGCCTTGGACCCTTCTGTCTAGGACTGTCTGCCTTAGCTCTCCTCTCATGCTGATGCCTGAACTGCCCAGGTCTACTTTTCTGATCCAAAGGCTTATGATCCTGCTACTGCTTTGAAGGCAAAATAGTATTTTGTTACACTTCTTGATCTACTGCTGAGGTGAAAATAGTCTCTCTACTTCATGGTGCCTTTTTGTTGAATCCAACTCTTCTTATTCAGTCTTAGTTGGTGGGGTGACTGTAGGCTCTTTGGGACTAAGGGTCAGCTTTTTGATCTACTTTTGTTAGAGATGTGCCCTAATCCTCACATGTCCCCCAGTTTGCATCACAGCATTTGATGTATAGGATTCACATCTAGCACTGCATCCACTAGTGCAGAAACTGCATGACCAGTAGCAGGAAAGCTGTGCAGCTAGAAGGAAGTGTTTCTGTTGCTGAATTCTGTATTCACAGTGCACAGTAAACACAAGAGGGAAGAAAAAAAGAAAACAGTTGGATCTTTAAATACATATTGGGGCTGCTATGTCAGTATTTTTAAGCATATTTGAGAAATTATGGATACTTTGGTGGTGGTGCTTCATGTTTTGCAAATTGTGATGTCCACATAATGTATCATTTTGGTAGATTATGTATATGGTAACTTCAAAAACCTTTCTGTATCTCTGGGGGAGTTTTAATAGATATCATACTTGGACTATGCAAATTTATCTTCCTTGAGGAAAAAAGAAAAAGCTCCTTAAATAAAATAATAATAAAATAAAGTAAAATAAAATAAAATAAAATAAAATCAGTTCTGGTTCACACTGATTTTTTCAGTGGCTTCTAGGAATTTGGTCCAGATCCTGTTATTCTTGCCCATTCTGTGTATCTGTAAGAAAGTCTCTGTAATTAAAAACCAAACAAACAAACATTGATTTTCTTTAGTATTTTTTAGTTTTAAAAAAAGTCTAGGGTTGGTGGGTGTTTTTTTGTTTTGTTTTGTTTTTTTGTTTTTTTTTTTTTTTTTAATGAGATGGAGAAAGAAGAAACACATTTTAAAACTAAGAAATAAAGTGTCCTTCTTACTCAGACCTTTTGTTTGTTTTTTCATTTTTTTGTCGTTGTTGGTTTTTTTTGGTTTGGTTTGGTTATGTTGGTTTTTTTTTTTCATAGATAAAAATGGCTGCCCAAAAAAAGGGATATGTGAATAAATTAGTCAGTATTCTAACAAGCGAGACCTCGTGGGTCATCATGTTCTTCCCTATCGAGTGTGGAATTACTCTCTCCATGCCATTTGGAATGCAACATCTAATTAAAAAATGTATTTTCCATCATTCCACATCATTATATTTATCAGAATATATTATCATTTGATAGTAATTCTTTTTGATGACTAGCACAATGAACAAGAACTCTCCCACGTGCAGCTGTGATTATGCCTCACTTGTTTGAGGTAATGTACAGACATAAGAGATAGTCCTGCATAAGATCTTTGCTTTGCAAAAGGTGGAAGAGGAACGTGCTCAGGGAACTGAGACTCATCTTTGACCTTTAGCATAAAAAATATGCAGCCTTTTAGTTGGCTTTTAAATTTTCTGGTTTCAGGTATAATCAGTGTCACATTTTCAAGCACTAAAGCAAAGAGGACCAGAAACCATTTAGAAAAGCATAACAACAGCTGACATTTTTGTATGAAATGTAGTCACCTATAAAATGGCTGACTGTAACTCTTGGCAGCAGTGAAACACAGTTTCAGGACTAAGACAAATCAACTTGCTCTTGGGAAATTAATTTATTTTTCTGTGTGAGTGTATGCACTCAGTGGTTTTGTAACTTTAAGAAAGTTATTTTCATTTATTTATCAAATAACAGCAAGGTTAGCTGTAGCATCTCAGCATGGGCAAATAGAAAGATCACACATCACTGGGAGTGGAAAAGAGGGAATACAAAATTACCAGGTGTATGGAGCAACCACCAGAAAAGGAATGGTGTAGTATCCACCTTCAGTGACAATCTCTTGGAGCTCTTTAATAATTTGGCCAAGAGCCTGGACCAAAGCAGCAGCTTCTTAGTATTTAGGTTAGGAAATACAGAATTGTCTCTACTCCATTTTTTTTTGTTTACTCATCTATACATCAAAATGCTTATGTTTATAAAGAAACACTTTCATAGATAGGTATAAGTAGACCTTATCTTGCCATAGATAAGCAGCTGCCAATTGAAGTACTTCATAACTTCTAAATATATTTTTCATTATGCATCATAAGATATGCAGTGATTAAAGTAAATTCTTCCTACCTGATGTGAACTTTTTCAACAAGACATTTTATTGCAGTGTGAGCTGTAGAAGAAGCTGGATAAACTCTTCCCATGAGCACGCAAGGGAGAAAAGATGAGTCATTAAGACACAAGCTGTTGTGTCTTTTAGGACATAATTCTGTTATCAATTTATTGCACACTGTTCATATTCAAAATAAACAGAATGTCCCCAGCATCAGTTTTGTTTTAGGCTAAAGCTCTTCACACAGATGATGCTTGACAGGCTGTTTGACAAGACAGTCATTCTAACGGGACAGCTCTGAAATTCCAGTTGTTTGGGAAAGAGCTCTGTGTCCTGTGGTGCAATGTTGCTTCAGGCATTCTCTTTGCAGGTGATTAATGCTACAGCACAGCTGTTTGCCCCATGCAGAGATGCACAGCTGTGCTACTCAGGAAAAGGAGTTTCTCTCTGCCATGCCGTTTCAGTACACTGTGCTGCAAATTTTCACCACTTCAGTGTTAAGCCAGCAGAGGGTACTCTTAAGCTTCCAAGAATGTTACACTGGATGCCTCAGGAGGTTACTGCCCCAGAGTTACGGTACTGACGGGAGGGGCTGAAAATGTGAGCGCTTAATTACATGGGCCTCATTGTACTAAAGTAAAAGTGTTGAATAGGACACACACTTTGTTGAATAAACCTACGCTGCTGTTTTTCCAAAAGCGCAAACCAAGATCTTGTCACTATAATACAATCTCATAAACAGGGAAATTCAGGCTTGAAGGTACTCCAGGTTGTTTTTCATCCAAACAAGTGGTGAGGCAGGGTTTTTGTGAGAGCTGAGTAGTTGCCTTACCCGCTCTTGAAAACCCATAAGGATGGAGACTGCACGTCATCTTTTGGCAGCTGCTCTCACAGGCAAAATGTTCATCTGTGTGTTCAGGTTGAACCTGTGTGTTCCAGCTTACACCTGCTGTGTCTTCCCCTCTTGCCGTGGCCTGCTGTGAATCCTTGATCTAGTGGCTCTGCTCCTTCTAATGCATCCCAGAAGGCTGCTAGCCTTCTCTGCTGCCAGGGCACTGCTGGCTGACATTCTTCTCACTGCCCACTGGACCCCCAGGGGTTTTTTACACAGGGTTGCTCTCCAGCTCTCAGTCCCCAGATGGTGTCACTGCAAGGGGATCTTCCTTCCAAAGGGTAGCAATTTGGGCTTGTCCTTTTTGAGTTTCATAAGGCACTATCAGTCCATTCCTCCATCTTGGCTAGATCCCGTTTTTTCTATCAATTCTTGTATTTTTACTCCATTTTCATTCAAATCAAAGGCAGTTCTGCTGCCTTTAATAGAATGAATTTACTAAAGTCACATAGGAAGCTTAAAAGTTTGTAGGCTTGTGGGTTACAGATTTGTACACAATGTTACTACAAGTTAAACTACAAAATTAGATCTAGTGGATTTCTAGTCTATTCAGCAAATAACAGAGGAACAGAGTTTTATCTTTTCTTTGAAAAATAATAGGTCAAGAAGAAAAATAGTCTTTCTTAGATAGCTTACATATCTCTCGTGTGATATGCTAGTCAAGGTACAAAGCACAAATGCACATTTAACTTGACAGAGTGATGAAAATCTTACTATAAGTATTACTTTTATTTTTAAAGGCTCACAATTTTTCTCTCAAAACCAAATATATTTATGTCATTATTTATGTGTAGAAACAGAGATTATTGAAGCACAGCTGTTGCTCCCTCACTATTTTTCAGTCTTCTCCTCTGCCAGTCAACTATATCACCAGTTACTCCTGCTGTCTACAGCTGTATGTTTTCTGCAGATCACAAGCATAAGAATGAGGTGGCAAGAAACACCTGGGACCTCTTCAGAATTCTTGCTGGTGCATCTGGAGCTCCCAGGATTGCCAGAGCACTGAGACTAATGGAACCACTTTTATGACCAATTTGCAAGCTGGGACCACATGAGCTGTATGAGTTGATGAAAGTTGGTGGCTCATTAGGGGCAGTATAGCAGTATTTTGTACACGACGCTTGACTTGACACTACCGTCAATTAAATTCTACCTATTTATTACCAAAACCTTGTGGAAATGTACTGGGTCAGCAAAAAATATATGGTTTTGTGAAGGTCACAGTCTAATGTACTTCTCCTTTCATTTCATTTTTTATGATTTTGTGGTTGGAAAAAGTAAGAGATTGGCAAAGAGGGAATTAGGTGCTGGAATATGTATAGACCAGACAGTTACCATTCTTGTTACCTGAAGAAAGGTGAGATTAGTCTTCTGTTACTTGTTTCATTTTAAGGTTAGGAATAATCTCAGTCAGTAACTGATGCATCTAAATTTTAATGGGAAAGGGTTCAGCATCAGCCTGGAGGGTTCAAGGTACTGCAGAGAGAGAGGTCTGCATATGGATGAAATGTTTCCATCTAAGGCAAGGTCAACAACATGAAGTGCCAGAAGTGGGGGAGAGGTCATCCCTTGAGATGCAGTATTTTCTATCTGCTACTGAGCTCCTTCAAGTGCAGTTAGCCTCTAGATGGGGAACAAAAAAGTAGTCTGGCACACTGCACTTCAAAAGATGCTGACCCCTGTTCTACATCTCACACTTCCACG
The DNA here is from genome assembly GCA_024734555.1 of Trochalopteron elliotii. NCBI lineage: Eukaryota > Metazoa > Chordata > Aves > Passeriformes > Leiothrichidae > Trochalopteron > Trochalopteron elliotii. The sequence goes on along the minus strand of JANPWX010000078.1, from coordinate 4,655,123 downwards.
GGAAACATCCATGGTTGTTGAATTTAGCTATATCAGAGCATGTGTTTCAAATCCTGTAAACTTATGTGTCTGTTAGCAGCAATTTAAAAACCTGCCAGCTTTCATAGAATTTTATAAACAGGAATATGTAGTACTTCTGAAGAATTATTTGCTATTACTCTGAAAATAGTCTGATATTTACCAGGGAAAGCATCACCAGTGGAGGTACATGCTCTGCATTGGCTTACATTCTGTATTGTAATAATATTTGGACTTCCCTCAATATGAAGTAAGAACACAGTGTTTATATGAGTTAGAAGCACAGTACTGGAAAGAAGCAGCTTTATTAGTTAATGTTCTTTCAATAGCAGTTGAATAAACTTTCATGGGAAATTTGTTTATTTCTGAACTTAAAAATGGTTCCAGGAAATACTCATGCTGTGACAAAAAAGTTTCACTGTTCTTTGGAATAGGCAGGGATTTTATCACAAGATTGTGAGCTTCTGAGTTTGCCAGTAAAAGAATGGACAGGCAACACTTTTTGAGTCCTTGTATTTACAAATATAAAGGGGGAGGAAAAAAGGTCATAATTCTGCAAACTAAGCATGGCAACTGTATTTAAGGTTCCAGGAATGCCTTAAAACCCTTACAGTTCTTAGTAGCAGGCTGAAGGAAGAGATGATGGGAATTTGTTAAAATAAGAACTTATGGGAAACAGTCACTGGTGAATTTTGTCATTGCTAATATCACTTCTTATATCTTGCTGTCCTCTATGAATAAGCAGCAAGCAGAAGATTTTTACCAAAGCATCCAAACTAAGTGAGCTTTGACAATGCTTTTATTTAAAACCTGATGAGACTATAGGAAAAAATAGATGTGATGACATGTAGAAGAAAATACAGAACCTTCTGAAAACGAGGATAGTCCGGAATATATGGTAAAGGTGACAGCAGTGAAATGGAATGAGCAGGCCCTTGGCACAAAAGTCATTCCAGTAGCACACTGACATTTTACTTCAGTTCTTCCACAGGAAGAGCTGTGGAATGTCTCCAAAGCTTTTTAAGTGACACCTGTCAGCAAGGACAGACGACTGATTAATTGAGATGTGTGTAATGGCAGCACACTGGGGCGTCAGTCAGTTGTGTCCTACAACATTTCAACAAAGATTGCTCTGAGTTTCTCCAGATCCACCTTTGAAGTACCTTTTTTCAAGCATAGGGTGTTCAGCTAACATGGTGAAATCCATGGTGGAGTACAGGCAGGGATGAGATTTCTGTGTTCTAGATCTAGCTTTCCTGTAAATTGTGTGATTTTTGGATCCTTTGCTTCATCGAGCTTTATCCTTTGGGCAGGCCTGATAAACTGGCCAGGAAAGTGTTATCTCAGTGTCAGGCAGGAGAGCACATCTTTTAATACAGAGGGTGGAATGTCTCTGGTGCCTCTCATTGAATTTGAAGGCCAGACTGAGGAATTAAAAGCATTGACCTTAATTAGGAAATTTAGTGGGCGAAATGGCTATACATAGTCTGTTATTCAAGGCATCTGTATGGTTACCTGACCTGCCCTGGAGAACCTGACAGGCCTGTGGCAGCCTGGGCTTTGGATGAACTCAGTGGTATCTGGTGCAAACCAAACATCTCCAGTGAACACAGGGATCACAGTGATTTTGTGCTTTCTAGTGCTTTTGGGAGATTCGTATCACCACAGAAGTGGGAGAAGAACTCAAAAACTCCAGTGCAAAGTGTCCAAAATGATGAAATAACTCCAGGAGCATAACACATATCAATTCAAACGAATCTGAGAATTAATGTAAACTTTCTAAGGACAAGCAGCTGCAATTTTGGCCAGAATTCAAGGAAAACAATGGCAGGGAGAAAAAGTTGCTTTTGATTATACAAGGTTTGGTTGTATGGTCATAATTGGAATTTACACAGCCTCTTGTTCAGGGAATCAGTGCTGCTGTATGCCCACATCAAGAGCAGAATAGATAGACAGAAAAAATCATAAAATGCAACATGACTAATGCATATTGTCTCAATCTTTTCTTTTTTTCCAAATGATTTTTTTAGAATTTTTCCCTTTATTTTGCCTAAAAACTACCAGTTCTAAGAAAAACCAAAACTTTTTAGGTGTTGGCAATAGCACCAGGACAAAATGTTCTTTCTTCTTTACAGACCCATCTTTTCTTATGAGGACCTGTTAAGAAATGCTAAAGTTCATCAAACTTCTTTAACCTCTCATTCTTTCATAGCTAGTGGTGTATCTCTTGGTGACAAGTCACGAATAATTTTCTAGAATACTTGTTTCTACTACTAGCAGGAGTCACAACATATTTTCCCACATAAAAGCTCTTAGATACAGTGACTAGTGTTTAAAGTAGAAACTGATTTTCAGAATTGATATTGTAGTAGAAATCAATGAAACCAGGCAAATGAAATTATTGTTTTCCAGCTGCAGACACAGCTTAAGTTATTATATTTAGATGACCTTCTCCAGTTTCAAAGTTAAAGACAAACATTTAGCTAATTAATAAAGTTGTGCAGGCAGGCAAGGAGAACTTCAAGAATGTTTTTCAACACTGAACTGATTTTGGAGAAGGCAGGTGATACTGATTAAGTGATGCTGAGGATCATTTCTTCTGGATAACTCCTTGGTTTTCTCTGCCCCTCCCTTCCTCACTTGCTGCATTCCTCCCCACTCCTTTCTTCCTTTTATCTGCAGCCAGTCTCCTTCCTCAGACCACAGCTGTCCAAAGGCCTTTGGACAGCTTGCTGCTTACTTTTATCCTACACTTCGTATTGTTTTACCTCACTTGTGTTGGTGTCTAAAGAGAGAGATGGGATGATTTCCCTGGCCAGTAAAAACTGGGGTGATTCACTGCAATTCAATACCCCTGAAGGCATGGAACCAGCCAGCCAACCCTGTCACTTGAGGGTATCACTGTAAGTCAGGTGTTACCATTACTAAGTCAGTGGGAGATTTCCTCACAATTTTTAACTGGACCATGGTTGTGACCTTAGGGCACTGAAAATGAATGGTTGAGAACAGAAAACTTTTTCTCTTGATGTTTTAAAGAGATCTCTTGCAAAGAGAGCACCCTAGTCATTGGGGACCCCCTGTTATGGAGTGATTGAGCTTCCAGAAAGGAACAAAAGTTCAAAAGAGAAGAATGATAAATGCATTTTGTCTGAATACTTGAATTAGAGAATTAGACTATAGCATAACAGATAAAACTTTATTTGTTCTGGCTCTCTCACAAAGAAAAACCTCAAACTCCAAAGATACACAAGAGTAGAGGCTAAACAGAGGGATAAATTGAATAGCAGATGGGTTTGTTTGCTTACATGTAAGAAAAAGCAAAATACCTTTATAAGCCAGTCCCTCACATGAGAAGTCCTTGCAAGTAGGGACTGTGTGTGAGTGGAGCAGTAATTTGGGTGACACTGGTAGCTGCATCTCTGGGCCTGCTGATGCCAAATGCCTCTTAAAAAGTCTCCTCCCAGAACACTGGGCTGGAGTGGCTGAAAATCTCTTGGTATGGTGCCAGTCCACAGTAGGTGCTTCACACAGATATCACAAGTTGTTTATTATGACTGCAGATTTCTCTTCAAGAGTTAAGCAGTACTGAGTGGAGCTGGCAATGTATTTATATACCTTTACCAAAGCCTGGTTATCTGCTGAGTAAAACTGCAAGTAGAAATATTTATGAAACATTTGCCCATGTAAAATGTAGATAATATTTTGGAACACAAAAGCTAGTACCCCTCAGTGAAGAAGATGCTGCTGTCTTGATGATGATTCTTATTTTGGATGTGTCAGGAGACTTAATGCAAAGTCAGGCTATTATATCCCCAGTGAAGCTGAGAAAACGGTATCACTCAGCAAACAAAGTCAGACCCTCCTGGTTTAGAAATTAATAGTTTTTTGTCCTGCAGGGAGGCTTAATTTGGCTTGAATTAGCAGAAATGTCATTGTAATGGGTATGCCATGATGGAAATCAGGTCTGGCTGTGAAGTACTGCACCATGTTGAATGCAGGTTATCACAGACTAGGGATACAAATGAGGCTTGAATGCAAAAGTACTAAGACTTCAGAGTCAGCATACATTTTTCAAGGCAGATCTGCATTGCAGTTTCACCAAGGAAAATATCAGAAAAATGTGTCCTTCTTTAATTGGAAAAAGTTTTTCTGACACTCTGAACACCCCTCAGGCAACTGACAGACATATTTTATGACACCTATTTTATCACATTGATAAAAATTTATGCTTGCAGAAGTTTTATGGTTCATAGCAATGATAATTAATCCCAAATCCCATCAGTTGTATAGTAGCTTTAGTGTTGTGCTATGTTATTAATAAATAACATGCCATTTCTCCAGGGTGAAGCTTCTCATGCACAGAGTATATTTGCAATATAAGATTCTATTGTTTTGCTGGTTGAGTATGTCTACCAATTCAGTAAACTGTATTATTAATTTTCCATTAATATGAATGAAATAATTTTCTATTCAATTATCAATGGTAATAATTGTCTGTTGAGAGTCTGCTTTCTGGACCAATTTTTTAGTTTCTCCAAAACCAACATAAAATGTAATTACAATAGGATAGTTTATGATAAGATATTAAATGACTTAAGTATCTTTTGGGATCAGACCTGTATGTTACAATTAAATTATTCGGTATTTTTGATAACACCTGCTTAATATCTTCCAAGTCTTCTAAAAACAAGCATGCATTTTCTTTGTTCAGCTTTGTGTATACAAAATTTGTCGTGTCCAGCAGTAATGGCTTTTAGGGGTACTTAGGAATTACCTATTCCTCTGCCAAGTCTCTCCAAAAAGGTTTTAAGTGTTGTTGTCCTATCTAGTTTACAATATCTTGGGTGCACTGTGTGATAAGCTGCCCACTGCCATAGCCCACAGCCTTACTGCCAGGGGTATTTAAAAGGGTCTGAGGGTGCCCAGGGACCTCTCAATGTTGGTGTGTTGACTCTGGATCAGCATTTGTGTTTGGCATTGATCCATCTACACACTGGGCTCCTTTTGAAGCAGCAGCATGGGAACCTCAAGTCAGCTTCATCTGTACACAGCAGCTGAGTTTGAGAAATCTTCACCTGGGGGTTTGTGGACCTCATTCAAACCCAAAACCTTTGGGCTCAGAAGCTCTAGGCTGTTCTGTTGTCTGGGTTGCACATAGCTCAGGATAAGGTTGATTTACCCATCAAGACAGACAGGGATTCCCTTCACACAGAAATCACCAAAATTGGATTAATATGGCATAGCAGCAGGAGAATTTTGTTCCTTTATTAGAAACATAACACTTACTTAGCAGATCTCACCCTGCTAAGTTGGAAGTAACCTATGTGCTCTTAAAAACTCTGGTAGGAGCCACTGTGACCTCTGGCTGGGCTAAAGGTGGTGGAAGAAGTGCATCACTGTTCTCCATATGCTCCTCACTGTGGAAAGTCTGCCCACTCCTTACTCATGGCAAGTCAAACGTTTCCTCACGAGGCCCTGATGAGTCAGCCAAACCCCATAAATGGCCCCTACCCACACAAGCATCTTCAGTCAGAAATAGACATTTCTATTATATAATAAAATAGTATTACAGAGCTGTTTTACAGAGTAGCTTTAGGAATATTTTAAGCAATAAAAACCACCTGTGAAGTTTTAGAGACTCATGGCTTATACTGAATCAGAGCAGGAAATTACTTTCTTCTTAGGATATGCTCCTCTTGTGGACTTAAAACTAGGCACAGCTATGGTAGGTGTGTCTCCTCAGCGAGACAAGAAGTTGCTGAAATTACAGGAGAAAAGGAGATTCTTAATTCTTTTAGAATTCAGAGTAATTAAAGTACACTGGAAAAATGCTATGTTCTTGTCATCCACTACTCGCTGAGTGTTCATTAAAAATAAAGAAGAGAAAGAAAATATCCAATACACAGTTAGATTTTTGCAGAATATATCAGTTCATCAGATGTAACCCACAAAAGTAACTGTTTACTGAAGCCACCTGTTTCCACTTCCTCCCTAAGAAAAGGGAGATCCATGTTGTGTGAAACATGGAGCAGTGAGTGCAGCAAGTCCTGATGATGACTCTCGGCAAATGAGTCACACAAAACATTTTTAGCAGGAAATGGCATATCCCTCTCTTTTTCACTTTGAATCCAAGCATTTGTGTTCATTATCTCTTGTTTAACTTCAGCCTGCTAGATGATAAGCCATCCTACTGCAACCTGGCGTCAGATTATCTGCACTGAAGAATTTTGTTAGGTTTTAGGATTCCTTCCAGGCTTTATATTAATTGAGTTGTGTTTGGTTTGGAATCTAATAATGAAAAATGGTCATGGGTTATCACTAAAGAGCTCAAAATAAATTTCATTCTCACTTCAGCTGAGGAGGTAATGACCATGACAAAAGCTTTGCTTTCTTGTGGTCTCCTGCTTAGGTACAAACTTAATACTGCTGTTATATGGTGCTTTACCTTTTGAGTGCCTCATCAGTGCATGTTGATCTCATCTGTATACTGACTGGGTAATTAGTGCCTCGGGTCAGCAGATTATGCATTCTTTCTGTGTTCTCCTCTCTTGCTGACTGATACTGAAGTGTTTTGAAACTTGGTTCTTCTCACATCCTTTAAAACACTATAAAGAACATTTTCAGGTATTTAATAGGTAGCTGTTATTATTACTGCTGTCCTTAGCAAGATGATTCAAACACTAGTTTTCACAAATGCCAGGTTCTGAAGTTGCACATTGCAGTCTTTGCCTTATATATGTTAGGTGTCTCTACTAGGGTGCTCCTGAAACTGCAGCTGATTCTTGCCCTAAAATTTGAAGCCGTTATGTCTCCAAATATCAAGACCTCATAACAGACTGTTTATACTTTGTTATTTTAATTAACCTAATGGAATGGAGTAAGTAAAAGAAAAACATGATTTTCATTGCAATCGGGCAGATCATTAACTGGCAAAACTTCAGCAAAGTTGCATCAGTTTACAGGGTGAGGCCTTCAGATGCTGGAGAAATTACCTCTGAGATTTTGTTACTTACATTATGTATATAATTGTTTGCTGTACATAGCTGCTAATTGATTATTCAAAATCATGATTAGCAATTTAGAAATCATTAAAAATGTTACACATTTGCACTTTTTGATCTTTCTTTTTGACATCCTTTGATTGACATTTATGTTTTCACTCTGAAGCATGCATAGTTACATAAGCATCAATGTCACAAAATCTGCTTTTCAATATCTGCTTAAAAGCCACAGCTACCCCTCTTGCTTCATGACTGTGGCACTGCAGCCTGTTGTACTAGATGGTGGAATGAATTTGTGATTTGATTCCCCCAAGATGGTTTCCCTTCAGTCCCCCTGTAACATTCAGGTGACTCCACAGTGAACATGGCCAGCACAGCCATGCAGGGTGTGTTTGTTTGGTGTCTCTTTGCAGTTCTGGTCAGGTTTCCCTAGGGGGATAAAGCAGTTCAGCAACAACAGTGAAATGACATATACTTGAACTAAGAGCACGTGGCACCAGTAAAACTTCCATCCTTAGTGGTTTGGCAGTGGATCATTTGGGAATTAGGGATGAAAGTAACAGATGTTATGCATTCAAGCACCTGGATAAAGAAATGAAACTACATATATTAAGCAAAATGGTGAAACTTGCATTTGTCTGTGATGTTCCATTCTACTCAGATAAGGTACAGTTTGTTTTTAAATGGAAATATGGCTTGGCATAACATGACAAAGCCATAAAGGCCCTTGTGGCCACGTTACATCTGGGTCAGATGTATTTGATGTTCTTACTTTGATCTCCTGTCTAATCAGTGTGTTTTCAGCTTAGATCTGGAATCCATGTCTCTTGTAAACATGAACAATTCCCAGACCTTTTGATCTGCAAAATGAATCATTCTTCCACAACTCTACTCCAGGACAGCAGAGAGAAGTGATTCCTCTTCCTAGGGGTTTCTTTGGCAGGCTCTCCTGAGACATATAAAACTGTCTCCTAATAAAATTAAAGAGGCTAAACAAGGTCTCCACTGGATCTCTAGGACCTTTTTCTTTGACGTTCTTCCCCTGGCTTCCCTCAGGACTTAAAAACTTGGATAAAGTTTGCTGTGATGGCTGGATTAATTTACTGCATTACCTGGGACTTGTTGGATAAGGAAACTGGGACTGTAAAGTAAGAAAGGAAATAATGGATAGTATAGAGGCTGATGAATTCTGAAGAAAGCAAAGAAACTGCAAGAAAGTGCAAGACCATGAAAGTGCAAGATAAGGTTGGAGAGAGGGAGAGCAGAGACAGCAGATCCCAGGTAGCAGGTGGGGCTTTGAGATGGGATAGGCAAGGACATGAGGGGAGGGGACTGAGGTGCCCTGGCCCAGGGTGTTGCAACTGGCTGAGGAGTTTGGAGAAGAAATTAGAAATCTGTACTGCTGGGATGAAGACCTGTGGGTGGAGAGGAGTGATGGGATGTGAGTGAGAGTGGAGCCAGGCTTCTTCAACCGGCCAAGGCAGGGGTAACTTAACCCCTTAATGCCCAGCCTTATACAAGGGAGAGAAGGACTGACCCAGGGGGAAAATAGGAACAAACTTCAGAGGAAGGGATGTGGAAAAGACAAGACTGAGACCAACCCAGAGGGACTGGGAGCCCTAGCAAAAATGGGTGAGAAGTGGTGGCCACTAAAAACATTCTTTACCATATGACCACTCTCCTGACCTTCACCATGCATCCTCACCACTTTTTGTGGTACAAACTGGTCCTGTTTCTTTCAGAGGTCATGAAAATCTCTCACTCTCTTCTATAAATTTAAGGGATTAGGTTTTATATTAAACCCCTCCAACATTAGTCTTATTAAAACTGTGAAGGTTAATTTCAATTGCAAGAGATATTTTTTTTCTTTGGAAGTTTACAGCCATTTTGGAAAAACATTTTTTCTCACATGTCTCTATCCCATTCAAACTGCAAGTACTAAATAAGATATGAGTCTTACTAAAAATAGGATGACACCATGTAAGGAAAGACAATGCCAATGCACTTACAGGAGCCTGAATTACAATAATACTTCTTACTTTGCCCACGATTTCTATTTCTGTGTGCTGCTTCTATGGTGCTTCTTTTGTGTGATATATTCAGAATATGGGTAGGAGCTGTGAGCTATTTTTAGTATGTGATACTACACACGCAAGCAATGGATCACGTTTACGAACAGAGGAGGATTCTGCAGAAGATGTCTCATTAGGTGCTATTAAAAGTATATAACTCACAAATAATGTAAAATGCAGCAGCCTTCCAAGACAGCAAAGCACAAAAGCTGTTTGTGTTGTAAGCAAACAGAAACAGAAAGCAGAGCTGCATTTTTCTAATTGATGGGTTCTGTCCTCCTTCTAAACTGCTGATTTTGACACAAAGTCACTTATTGGGCACAAATCTAATTTTTAACTTTGACTTCCCAGTTAAATGTCTTTCTGTTTATTTTCTTCAATAGAGCAAAAGCCAATGTTTATGTGCTATTTCTTTTATGTGCCTTCGCCTGAAAAGCACACACTGAGCTGTACCAGAAAGGTGTGACATGTCATCCTTGAGTATTTCAGTGGCTGAATATCTGGGACCTGTGGCATCCAGGGGCTGGTGGAAATCAAGGCTGATGAGTTTGCCTGGCATGTCTTTCATATCATGCACAAATCAGTGCTTAAAATAAGCTGTGTGGGCTACGTCAAGGCACCCCTGCTGCCATTTCCCTTACTGAAGGTGCCACTTGCTCATCAGGCCATTTTTAGCATTTGGCTGGAAAACTGCTGGGCTTACTGAAAGGCTCGAGGACTTCCCTGGGTGTTTTCCATTGGAGAACCTACATCCTGTTATTGGGGAGCTTTTTGACTTCCCTTTGCAAAGTGAAAGAATCTGGGAATGCAATGTTTATCTGTTCTGAACTCTTTCTGGCTCACGTCTGTCTATGAACAGCAAGTGCCTAAATAAAAAGGAAGAGCTATCTAGTAGGGTGCTGATTTAAAAACCAACACAGAGTGAACAGCACTAAGAAGTCTGTATGTATGATGTAAGTATCTGCATGTGTATAAATGTATTAAACACTGTGTGTGATGGATCCTAAAATAATCATCCTTCAGGCCAAAACCATTTACATTCCTAACAGAAGATTTCTTGCATATGCTTATCTTTACCTGTTTCTACGCAGCACATACATGAGTGTCTCTGTTCGTGTAACTGTGTCACACACCCCTGTGGGGGGACCGACCTTTGATGTATTTTGCTGCTGCCGAGGTCTCCAGGGAGCCGCGCCGCCGCTAGAGGGAAGTGCGGCTCTGTGCCGGAGCAGCGGGCTTAGGGGCTCACCAGCACGGACTTTTTGTTGCTAAAACGCGTTTGTTTAATGTTTCGTTGCCAGGTCTGGCCTGTGTCTGTGGTAAGCCCGCAGAGGCAGGAGCAGGTTGTGCTTGGAGCTTTCCCTTTCACCCAGTTGGACAACGGAGGGCAGGGATGGGGTTTCTGGTGAGGAGTTGCTGCCCTCGCACCAACTCCTAACTGTGCAGTAGGAGGGCAGGGGGTCCCCAAAACCTCCTCCCGTCCCCTGGACATATGATTCTAGAGACCTAAAAGTGCTGCTCCAGTGGTGTGCACAGGGAAACCTGCTAAGAACATGAAATCTGGTCAGGCAAAACTTTAACCCATGCACAATCCCCATTATTTCCATAATGCCAAGACAAGTATATGCACACTTGGCTTCACAAAGAACCCATTCAATGATACTTCTTTAAATGGTAAAAAACCTGCTATTTCAGTTTCTGTGGAAAGGGGAAGGCTTAAAACGTGTATGCTGTATTATCTGGATATGTTTGGGATATAACTTTCCCTCATGCAGTTATGATATTTATTCAGAAGCAGTGGATAAAGTAAGCTTGGATTCTGGATAGAGCTGAGACACCTGGTTTGTGTCCACTGTTGTTTTCATGTCCTATAAGTTTATTAGAGAGATGTGACAGCTTAAAAGAGTAAACCCACATGGATGAAATCCTTTGCTTCCCTTGGGGCCAAGAGAAGGGCTCTGAGCTCAGAGATATAGTAGTAACAATACTAATACCTTTTCCATTTCTTTTCAGAGTAAACGCTACCATCTTCCCCTTTTGTAGGATATTTTGGCTAAGTAGAGTGCCAAGCCCCTGGAACATGGTCCAAAAATACTAGAAGTCTTGTCACCTTCCCAATTCCTCACAGCTTGCTTTACTATACTTTCCTGGTATATTGTTCCCTATAGCTACCCAAAGCTCTAAAAATGCCTTGAAAACTTTTGGGAATAGTCCAGCTTAAAATTCAGTGGAGTCTGTTAGGAATGTTTCACTGATTTAAGTTAATTTGAATAAACCTGCAATCCTGTTTTAAAACTTGTAATCTTTGTCATGTTTTTCAAGCATTTGCGAGATGGAGAAGCATACTGATGTCTTTAATGTATTTATCTGCCTCAGCACTCTCAAAACCTCAGCTAAGCAGCAAATCCAAGGGTCAGGCTCTAAGAGCACCCTCCCTGCCCTCAAATCACACTGGAGATTTGTTTGTTTGTAGAAATCAACCTGAAGACTTCTTTATCTGAGTTCTGGCTGAATTTGACCTATGTGATGGATGAGGTGTCTGACCCTGAAGCTTCCAAAAAGTTTGCCCTAACTATGGGAGTTCACAGTGTACAGGGGTGCTGGGTTGGATGTTCCCAGTCAGGAGCTGGCTGATAGGCAGGAGCCTCTCAGCTGGGGCAAGGGACCAGTAATCAAGGACTTCCATTCCCTCTGGTTTGTGCAATTCTAATCTGAGTTATATTCAGGGAACTAAAGGTATTGGAGAAATCTGCAAGGTTATCTCAGAGCTTCTGAGAAACCAGATGATGTAAGAAAATTAGCTGGAAATCCCTTTTCTTAACAAAAGAAGAAGAAGGAGAAGAAAAAAAATAGGCTGGGGATTGAAGGTCAAAAGTGCAGTGTCATAATAGGCAGCACTGTGTCCAGGAAGGGGAAAGTGAGGACAGCCTACGAATAGCTCTTATAAAAGCGATAGGAGAGGGAATCCCCTGAGCTCCAATTTATATAAGGAAATTCCAGAAGGCAGGAAGCAAACACTGTGGTTCAGTCACAGTGAGAAATAGGGCTTTTTTGGCTTTCTGTGGTCACCTAGGGTGACTCGACATTTTAAGTACTGATGGGGATTGAGGTGAATCACCCCAGGTACAAGGGAAATGAAATCTCCACTGTCATGTGGACCACATCCTGGCCTCTTGAATCTGGCTGGAAATATGCTACTTCTTGCACTTCCAGGCAGTCCCAGATATTGTTGTTTTCTCTTTCCTGACAGTGCTTCAGAATCATCATTAGGTGTCATGGTGGCTTTAAGCTTACACCAACCACACTACAAAGTAATTTCTGAGTAACCAGGATATGGTAGAAAAGTTCCAACCCCTGGCTTTGAGCAGGTGCTTTATAGCCCATGCTATACACATCCTACCCCATCCTACTCATATCCACGCTAAGCAACATTCACCATTTCCCTCTTTTCACTTATTTATCTTTGTGCCTTTTTATTGGGGTGTTTTCTCTGCTGCTTGGTTACATATTTGTGTTGGACTGTGAGTAATTGTCATGCTTGGTTTCTTGCTTGTTTGGCATAATTGTTCTCCTTCATTTAAAAAAAATTAAAATTAATACAAGGAAGAATAAGGTTACTGCAGAGCAGGTTGTTTTTTATGTCCTCATTTTCACTTGCTGTTTGACTTTGGTCTGCCGTGAAGAGCCAGTTGCCAGTGATTGTATCTGCACACACACACAGATACACGCACAGATACAATGAACTCTTTCATAGTCAGGCTTTACAAGTAAATGGAGAGTGCTTGTGTTCATGCAGTTTGTTTGGATTAGTTCATACATGCTTTTGAATGCTGCCTGTAAGCTGCTTCATGACATCAGATGTCACACAACATCCCTTTTACATCCGACAGTTAAGTACCAAGCTGCTGAAGCATCTCTGTGTGAAGTGGATTTCAGAGTCTTTGCAAAAGAGGTTTTTGCTGAAAAATTCCATAGGAGTATGCTCCAGTAAATATTACCTTTAGTTCAGATAAAAGTATGAAAGACTTCATTTAATAGTATTGCAGAAGTCATGTAATAGTGAAAAATGTAGGAATCCAAGAACTTGTTTACAGCAGTTTTTTTAGCAGGTTGAAAATTAAAAAGTATAAAAAAAAATCACTGCACATAATACTCCTGTATATATTTTTTATAGTGCAAGAGCTCAAGAAGGATCAAATTCAACAAAAATTTCATTATTTAAATATAAATGTCAATTTACAAGTGATATTGTAGCCAAGTCATACCACTGTGGAAAAACAGGGCTTCTCATGCTTACCATGTTTCTCCAAATTACTTGCAGTGAGTTGCAGGCATGTATAAGCAATGCCCAACTTAATAATTTTCAAGGTAGGGTGCAAAACACAGATTTTATAACTGATAATCACAAAGGGCTGGCCTGGGGAGTGAGAAATTACATAGATACAGGGTTAGCTGAGGACATAATTGCCAGGCACACTATCATACTAGTAAAATGCGTGTATGGAATAGAATGATTTCAATTTGCATATTTGGCGCTGTTTATTTTCTCGTTCCCTAAAGCATCAAGGATAGACATTTCATACCAGCCAAATGTCATAAAGCTGGCTCCTGCCTTGCACTGGCATGCTGTAAAACATGTATTTTAAACCCTACCAGCAGTCTCCCTTCTGCTCTGTAAGTGCAATGCCAGCTGCCACCGGTCAGCCTGAGCTTGCCCACGCACAGAGCGGTTGCTGAGTAGGAGGAAGGCCAGCAGCTGGGGTAGGCATGTGCCCAGCCCAGAGCAAAGATAACATTGCTGTGAATTTATTTAAGTGTGATGGCTGATCTAACTAAAACTATCTGGAGACACGGTCATGCAACTTCTATTCATGTTGGAGATACATACAGGGTGTGTATATTTAATGCTTGTGAATCTAAGGGCTGTGATCTCTCTCTGCCTGGTCACTTGGGAGCAGGAGATCACTGATAGCTAAAGTCATAGTGTAATGAGTGTGAAGTGATAAGAAAATGTGGAGGAAACCTATATTCATTACATGAACAAATATGATAGAAGCAAAGTTCATCTGACATCAGTTGCTCAAAAAGTTAGCTGTTTAAATCTAAGCTGCCAAAATTCAAGTTCATTTCATTTGAGAGTACACTCATGTGCATCTGGATTCAGTTATCTAAATGTAGATCCTGTGTAATTTTAAATGCTTGTGAGACATACCACCTGCTGTTCCCAGAAACATCAAGTATTTTGCAAATTCAGTCTCAGATGCAAGCCCTGTGCTGCCTCCAAATGGCTTGGAGTACCTGAGTTGTCTAAAGAAGCACAAAAACCTACAAGTATTCCTTGAACAGTTAAAAAAATTTCAACAGCAAGACCTCATTGTCTTAACCCAAAATTAAATCCTACTCCTAAGAATTCAGTGACATCCATTCCAAAAAAAAACAGACTTCAGAGCTTCAGCTCTGCAAGTGTCCATCACTATGCTTGCACCAATAGCTATCAGTATCACACTGGGTTAATAGTGATGAAGATTTTGGACAGGAGTAACGGACTTGAAGTAAGATGAAGGACAGCAGATCTCATTATTCTTTGAAAATATGAAGGAGTTAGATTTTTGCTTCCTTGAATGGCTCAGGTAAAAAAGACCCTCACAACTCTTCAAATTTGAAAAGTAAAAAATGCTGCTTTATATATAACGATGAATGGAACAACACACTATTCTCACACATAATAAGTTGCCATCAGTTACTGAATTCAATCTGGAAGCTGGAGGTATTATTGGAGTGCTTTCTGGAATCTGTTTTTGTGCAACATTTCATCCAGCAAGGATGAAAGACCTGCAAAATGTCCATGAGCCTGAAGTTTCTTTCTGAAATATGGCAATTTGTGATTGATAGAAAATGAAGGTTGAGATTTTTCCCTGGAAAAGGAGCATCTATTGCTACAGTCTCATGGATAATGGCCTCTCCCATGAAGGAGTAAATCCTTCCCCACATGAGAAGTCCTCTCCTGCACAGCTGTGTCAGTAAAGAACATAAAGAACTGCAGATGCAGTCTGTTCTGAAGAGGATTTTTCTTTTAAAGGGAACTTTACACTTTTGTTCAGGTCAGTGAAGCCCTTCTGTGTCTCCTCTCCATTGGTGTGGCATTTGACTACTTGTAGTAGTAAGGTCTAGATCTTTGGGGGTTTCACTGCATACCTGCTTTTCCAGGTCATTTATGAAGATGTTAAATAAAACTAGTTCCAGCATCTGTACCTGGGGATACTCCAGTATTTTCTCCATCCTATAAATGACACTTAAGCCCTATTTTGTTTTCTGTCTTTTAACCATCTCTCAGACTCTTAAGTAGTGCTTCCTCCAGAATAGTGGCATCCTGATAACCTTTGGTGGAGAAGAGCTCTTAGTTTTTTCTGCACTGCTTGTTGTGTTACTACATATTTATTCCATCTGACCTTAATTAAGATAGTCAAATTTCCGTGGCAGATGCCAACACTCACCAACCAGTCATAATATCCTTTTTCATAGTCCTGACCGATGATGAGCTCCCCCTAAAAGATCTTTAAATGCTGTGCTGTAAAACTTTAATATGGCACAGAACTGCCCAGACACAGGTCTCAGACACAGACATAGGCTTGGATTCCATTGGGAAGTACAAAAGAGAGGAGCACCTTGGGGTGTCCTGTTCCCCAAATGTGCACAGGAATATGGCTGCTGGAGGTTACCTCACTGCTTTGTGATGATTATGGCAATTCCCAGCTTGAGCTAAATATGGTTTAAGAAATTTAATTTGTTGATAAACATGGTGGTACTTCTCACCATTATATCACTTTTGAATGCCGTACTGTCTGTTCTGGATGTTGTGTGGAACCACACATTAAATATGCTTCATAGAGTCCATCATGACACTTTTGCTTCTAATGCATCATTTGACCATTGGTAACTCCAATCCTTTGACATGAGAACAGTCTTAGGCCTTTAACCCTCATCCTTTTATTGTCTTGGGTATTATCAGGATACTGTCAGGTAACTGATGAGTTTTGTGCAGCAGCTGATTTCTTAGGATGGGCCCAATTTGCATACAAAAGCAGTCACCCAGCCTTGGTAGAGCAGACCAATCACCTGGGTGCAGCCAGACCCTAACAAATCTCATTATTGGTTCATTCAACCACAAACACAGATGAAAGAGTGTTTCACACTGGTTTTTACCTTATTTGAGAACACTTCACAGTCTGATATTACCATTTTATTTTAGGCCATTTAGTCTGCAGTAACTGATGTTATTGCTTATATGGAGCTAAACCTTTAACTAAAAAAAACCCCGTATTTCTAGCTATGACATATAGAGTATGTATTTTTATTTTGCATGATGTGTTTAGTAGGTGGCAGTCTGTCTCCCTCTCTAAATGTTCCTGAGTTATTGTCATGGTAAAACTACTCTTCTAATTTTGTAGAAGAGAGAAACTAAACATAATTTTTACCTTGACAGAAATTTGGGATGGATGAAGCAATTTACTGAAGTGTCTTTAAAAAAAGTTTCACCTTGGGACAGAAAATATAAAAGAAAGATTTAGCCTGTTGCAAGATTCAGGGGTGTTAACCCCTATATAATTATGTACCTAGGTAGACAAAATAATAAAACCCCTATATTTCCTAAGAAATCACCAGTGTGCTATATGGTTTTTAACAATGTGTCTGAGGAAGCTGCACAGCCCCATTATCCAAATGTCTGCAAGCTTCACAATATTCAATGTTTTTTCTCATACCATCCCTGCCTCCAAGGAGAGAATTCAAACAGAGAACCAGAAAGACATTCAAAGCACTGCTGTACAAAGACCACTGCCCTGAACTTGAACATCTGAGCTTGTTTCTGAGTTTGTTCCTGTACACAAGTTGCTGTGGCTCAGCCCTGTGAGCTGTGCTTTTTTGCCTTCCCTGCTGCAGGGGAAGGAAGCATCCAGGAGAGGATACATCCATCTGACACCATCAGCAGCCCCACAGACTGGTGTGTACCTGCTTAGCCCTGCTCACACAGACATCAGTCTCAGCTAATTCTGAGCAATGCGTTGGCCCATACAAACCCCAGGGACTGCAGCCAGGTTGCTCAGTGTCCCTGGATGCCTCCAGGTGACAGTGCTATACACAACCACCCTTCCTGCACTTGCAGGGGTCCTCAAAGCTCTGTGGCTTGTGCCTCGAGGCTGGCTCTGAGAGCTAGTGGACCTTTCTGGCATCAGTCTTAAATCTTAAATTTTGTAGCAAATTGGACCTGTCTATCACATGGTATTGAGTTCAATGCAGAAAAAAACAGTCTTTTCCAAATCACAGCTGAAGAAAACAGATAGCACTGCAACTCTATAGATGTTAATCAGAAAGGGGGAGATCTGGTTTAATATTCCTTTCATTCCGATGAGATTCAGATTGTCTTTCCCAGGATATTGCACTCCTTGGCAGCCTATAGACAAGACTGTGGTGATGGTCATTTACTCTAGAGGGGGAATGTGAAACTGATGGCACAACAGAAAGCAGAAAAGTGTCTAAATCTGCAGGCTACTATTTATAGGTACATCCTCAGCAAGGAGAAAACTTTGTTTCTGCTTCCTGCTTCCACGTTGGTCTGTGTGCTTGATCCAGTGACCTATAATGAGGTAAATTCAACACAATATGGCAGGGGTTTTATGTTTTATGAGGCAGTCATGGCAAAGTGTAGAGTGGGGTGATGTTAATCAACAGTCACCGTGACTCCTAAATTGTTTCTCTCAGTCAGAGATTGGAGAGATTGGAGATTGGTGCTAAATTATTGTTAGCAGGGGTCCTTCCCACATGGAAAGAATGGGAGAGTGTTTAGATATAAGAATGGGATGGGATCAGTGGGTTAGAACATGAAGGTAGGTGCTGAGAATGCTGGAAGACTGAGCTGCTGTTGCTGGTGGAGGTGGCACTGGACAAATAGGAAGCTAGAGCCAAGACGGAGCTATGTCAGTCTGGGTATTTGCAGAGAGAATGGGCTGTGCCAACACGAGGAACAGCACAGCGGGGAACTGTTTCTTAAGGTGAAAAATGTCTCAGGAGACACCTAAACTTCTTTTAATCTTTCTTTTTTAGTCCATATAGCATTTTATTTGGGAGCTGTATATCTCTCAGGTTGGGTTATAAAATGGTAGTGCTTCTGCTCTCCCCCCTCTGTGTTGGGTCATGTGGAAAGGGAAGGATCTGTCCATGATGCTGCTATCCCAGCTCTGGAGCCTTCCAGTGATTTCTTGGCCATCAGGATCTTGCTTCCAAGGCTATTGCCCCAGATTCTGTTTGTCTCTGCACCCCACAACCACTCTGAAATCATGCAAGAAGATTTGTCCCTGTGCCAAGGCAGTGCTGGAGGCAGGAGGGGCAGATGGACACTACACAAGGGGTTTTCAACCTGAGCTGGATATGCCGTAGGGCTACATGAAACTGAAAAGAATTCTCATCTCCAGATAGGAGGATTTTCCTTGGATGTGTCCACATTTCAGCATATATAGAAATACTTCAAAACAGAATCTCATTTTGGAAAGACTTAAAATGGTCTCAGCAATCAAGGCAAGTAAGATTAATTATGTCCCTGCCAAACCATACTCATGGTGCTATCATGTATTCCATGAGATTGACTAAGAAAATGGAGTCAGTGAAATCAGGCTAGTGTCCTTCTCTGGTAGAAAAACAATCCAGAAACATCCATTAAAATATTATAAATGAATGGTCTTCCCTTAGTTCAGGGAATAGTGCAGGATGTGCAGATGCTTCTCTTTATGTGGATAATATTGCTTGCTAAATTAGGAGATTTTAATAAAGGATTTTGACAGTATCTTGAGTTATAGTCAGTTGTCATTTATTATTTATGATCATAACAACATGACAAGTTTTTCTTGGCATTCTAGACACTTTCAGAGGACATTAAAAAGATATTTAATTTGGGTGAGAGATACAGTACCAAATGAGAGTAGGACTATTAAATCTAGGGATTAAGGGCAGGGATGTGTCTGATGACTAGAAGCTCCTATCTCTTAATTGCCAGTGATTGGTGAAACAAAATTTAAGCCCATTTTCTCCTGGCTGATGGGCACCAAAACTCTCCTTTTGGTGACTACCAAAGCCTGAGTGAGCAGCATGATAATGGGTCATCCTGCCAGTTATTCAAGCTATTCTAAATAAAAAAAAAAAAAATGCAAAGCTGAAGTGTGATACAGCATTAGGACCTGACATCAGATATCATCTACGTAAAGAATAAACAGAGTAGTTGATTTAGGAAAGTTACATAACTAGTAATTAGTGTGAACTAATTTCACACTTGCAATTAGTTACAATACCTCAGTTAAAATATGTCAGACCAACTATTTTGAATTGCTGAGTTATAGAATAGACTTGATTGGTATTTATTGTCTTAGGTGGTCGGCTATGACTGTTTCTTTGTACTTTTCTTAAGCAGTCAATTATAAAAACCAGTTGCATTTCACTATTTGCAAATAGTTTAATACAAAAAAGCACTACTCAGTAATGTTACCTCAGTTTTCAAAGCTTACTAGGAAATTTGATTTCAGTATCTACTGTTATGCTCCCTCTTTAAAAAAATGCAAATGTAAAAATATTGTGGAACTGAAACAAGTTATCACACAGAATCACAGTATGGATAAGGTTGGAAGGGACCACAGTGGGATGTCTGGTTCAACCTCCCCACTCAAGCAGGGTCATCTCAGAGCACACAGCACAGGATTGTGTCCAGATGGTTCTTGAATATCTCCAGTGAGGGAGACACCAGTAGATTCAGTAGTGAGCAGTGAGTAACTGAAGCAGTAAGTCAGACATAACAAAGTCAGCATTTAATTCCTGACTCTTGAGCTTTAACCTGCCACTGTTGAGGGAAGACAAAATTTTGCACTGGTGGACTGTCAGGAGAGCCCTAAGCTAGCACTGAGTGATGACTTTGTCTACAGCCCCACTAGATGCAGATGTTGACTTGGCCATAGAAGCAGTGTATTGCTGTGAACAGGGCTCTGAGCCTGAACTGACTGCCTATGGCCTGGTTTCAGGATTGCACAGCCACCAGTGATGGTGCTCTCTTGCCTGTGAGGATCAGCGACACAACAGCTGAGTGTTGAGTGTCTTGATAGACTGCCAGCATATCCTGGGTGCCCTGCTGGCCTCAGACCTTGTTGCTGCAAGTCTGCACAGCTCCACTTGCCTCTGGGTTGTGGGCCAAAGAGTGGACAAGAGAGTTTTGCTAGGCTTTGTTGTTGGTTTTTTGTTTGTTCGTTTGTTTTTGCCCATACTCTTTGAAGGCTTTATAGACAATGCAGCCTTAGCTTATGGAGAGCAGTGGTTCTCTGTATGTTAATACTGACCTTCCTATGTAGTGGTCATTCATTAACATACTAGCTATTCTCCCTTGCTTTACAATTTAGTTAGTCACAGACTTTTAAAAATAGATCCTCTTTATAACCACAGTGCATCGGAGAAGAGTCATTACCTTCCTTCTTTCAACTTTGAATGAATCACAGAGTTAATCTTAGACACCTAGAAAGCTGTATTTCTAAATATCAGGCAGCTATTTAAAACCTGTGTTCAGCTGTCATTATGTCCTGATGGAGGTCGTATGGCTCTGAAATGTTGCAGAAATAAGCTATTTGAAAATAAGAGCAAGTTATAACACACCAGACTGCAAGCATCTGTACAGTGGAGGGTGGATGCAAAGCTTAGAAAAAAATGCAGAGTGGAATTGCATGCTGATAGCTCTCAGGCGTTTTTATTCAAATGTTTAATTTAGGATGATTTAAGGCCTCCATGAGCAACGCCAACAAAATAAATAAATAAATAAATGCAGACAGTCTATGAGGATGCCACTGTCATGGGAGAATGATGAACAAATACCCACATATCACATTCCCTGAGGCCCCAGCTTGTCCTCCACCCTCGTGAGACAGGCTCTGTGGATTTCTGAAGTGGTATCAAAGCGAGTCACTGACTCCTGATGGTGTACAGATGTGACATCCCTAAACACTTGCAAGTGTGCCTATGTTCACACATGCAGATGTGCACATTCCCATGCCTCTGCAATTAATCCTATGGCCTGATTGGTGAGACACTTAATCTGTATGTAAGACATTTCTTCTGGTCTCGAGTAGTTCCTTGCCTTCACACCTGAGGAAAAATATGGAAGATGGGGATCTAAATATCAAGCCCAGATTTGAATCTGTTATAGGCTATGTGTGTCCTAGTTGAGTGTTACCTTTTGGCTTAAACAAACCCACCATCACAGTGATAGGTTGAAACTATCCCAGTTTCATATTATGAAACTCCTCTCTGCCATTTTTTCCCCTACTGACAGTAATAAGAAATTCAACACAACCTGCAATATCTCCTATCATCAAAACCAGTCACTGCCATAGGAATCTATGCAGAACTAGTGTAAAGGGAAGGACACAACCAAATCAGTAATCATAAAGGATGGACCTTCCAGGTTTGCATTTCTTGGATGTTTTCTTTCTTACCATTACAATATCCATTAAGTTGGTAATAATGTACACTACAGCTCCTGGGCCAAACAAAGAAGTCTTTTAGATTGCAAGCTCTTGAAATGCTCATGTATCCTTCTGAAATAGGATACAGGAGAGCAAGTGCTTTATTTGAGCTTGTTAATTCACCCAGTTTAACAGAAGAGGTAAAAACTCCAACAATTTCCTTTCTTAGTTAGGAAAAATCCAAACCTAATCTTTGATCTTCTTTGTTATGATCCAACTAAGATGTGAGAGGTTACTGGAGATTTTAGGCTCTGTACTTTGGCCTCTTCTTATGTGCTTCCTGTGCTCCAGAACTGAAAAGCAGATGTAAACTTGTTGAGTCAGGGATCACATCTTCCATTTAGAGCGTAGTATGGTGGCACCTATGGACACACATTACAAAGAACAGCTGTAACAATAGTTGACATTCCAGAAACTTAGCAGGAGTCAACTAGATTTACTTTTCCAGACATTTTACTCCTCTTCCAGTTTTCCTTTTTGAAGTGTCTGAGTTAGTCCCTGACTTAATGCCAAAATAATCCGGGGTTGATAAGAGAAATAATTTCTGGATTTGTGAGAAAGTTGTGTGGTAATTTATGAGGAATCTTTTAGAAAAGGTCTGAACATACTTCCGCTCTTTAGCACTGTGAATATAGAAGCTGTTTGTTTTCTCTACAGTAATCAGTAATATATGACTTTATTTTCAGTAATCATTTCATGTAATCATTTCAGTTAATATTAGAGAAAAAGACAATTGTCAGTTTCAGTCCCAGTGTGAAAATAGAGTTTTTCAATTTGGAAATTAATTTGGATAATCTGGGACTCACTCACTTTTGTAAAAACTTATCAATCTGTCCCAGTGCCTAAAACAAATATAAATCCAGTCAAATAATTTCTCTAAGGATATGGAAATGTCATGGATTTTAACTAAGCAGGTTCAAAACTTTTTAGTTAAATTGCTGTAATCTCTGTGCACCACCCTCAGTCACAGGGCTAATCTGGATGACTTTTATGGGAACTTTGCTTCATCTTTTATTTTTCTACTAAGCCAGTAGAAATAACTAATTTCTCTGTGAGGTGACTCAACAAAAATTGGACAGCGTTAATCAGTGGGAGCAAATCCTCATTTGCATGAACATATGTCCTGAAATAAAGCAAAAATAGCTTAAAACTTCACTAGCCTGTTGCCATGACATCAGGAGGTTACAGCACCCACCCTCCTCACAGGAATAAATCTTCCTGGGGTCTTCCTTCTCTTTTCATAGAGAACTTTCTTCAAGAATCTGTCTAAGATGAGGCAAAGAGAAGATGACATTGACACCTAGCTGTGAGCAAACCCCAAGGTATCTGGGTCCCTGACTCATGTATGGAAACTCAGTATCAGACAGTGATTGTCCAGGTTCAGACATGTGCTGTGCCTCATGGCTTTACACAAACAGCCTGTTGTGCTGAAGGGGGTTGACAGGTCACTGATTTCAGGATGCCTGATCCCAGTGTCAGTTAAAACAGGATTCTTTAATAGTTACCTGTTGATGAAAAGATTCCATATAAAATTAGAAAAACAGATCTACCGAGGTGTGTTACCTCCCATTTGACACCTTTCAGATCCTAACTCCCAAAACATCACCTGTCAAAAGTCAGGCAGCTGAAGGAAGACAGGCAGCAGAGACAGCACTCATCCAGTCATGGGAAGGCACATACGAGTGGAGGACTTCCTGCAGTGGCCTTTCTCTTGAAGATGGTTCACATGCCCCACATGAAAAAAATTGCATGTGTTTGAGCTGTCAAAAACAATGTAAAGACCAAAAACTATTCTTGGTGCAAATTCTTCTACTGGCTTCTACAGCATTCTGGGAGAATAGCCTGACTCCAGGGATAAAGGAGTCTGCTATTTACATTTAAACTTGTATTTGAAACCACTATTGTATACACAGGAAATGCAGAGAATAACAGCAAGATTAGCAGCAGAAATAATTTCAGTATTGTATCATATAAAGGGCCTTGGACACTGGTAAGACTTTGATTTCCCCTGTTGTAAACAGGATTGCTGATGAGCTTCAGAGTATTTTGACCCAAGTGCTGAAAAGATGAGCTCAGATTTGGATCTGGCTTCTGGTTTTGGAAGTGACAGTACATTCAGCTGTGTATTCCCACCTCCTCTTTCTTGTTTAAAGGTGGAGCAACAGGATGCAAGCTGTAACAATTACCCCTTTGCCTGGTTACAGGAGCAGGAACCTTTGGGATAAGGACAGAGTAGAAGACTTCATGTGATAAACAGCTTAGCTCAACTCACGGCATTTGAGCATTTCTTTCAGAGTCCTAATTTTAAACATTTGAGAAGGGTAAGTGAAAATGTAATGACCTTTAATGTGTCAGAGTACAGACTAGATTATCTGACCTTTTTGACTGAACAATAGAAGTTACAAACTCTGTATATATTTGTTATTAGTATTATTATCATTCAAGTGAATGGTTTAGATTTGTTCTGAGCTCACTTCTGATTCCCAAGAAGTGCATATGTCTTTGGTAGGGAAGTGACATGATAGGGTTTGGCTTGTGTGCATCTGGAGGCTGGATTTCTTGTGTGCTTATAAAGTACAGGTGGGATGCAGAATTTTCATGTATTTTATAAACTTATCAGCCAGAGAGAAAGAAGGAAACAGCCAAAAGAAGATATAGTTTTTCCACCCAAGGATTTGCTAGAGCTAACATAATTTTTTAAATACTAAAATAGTTTTGTTTGTGCTTTTCTGATCATAGGTTAGAAATGAATACTAACAATAGCCAAATATATAATGTCTAAAATGAATATATGATAGACAATATCTAAATAGATAATGTCTAAAGTGACACAATCTAGAAGAGACACAGAATCAGTTTGGACTCACAGAAGATTGATGTGCAAGATTCCTGTTTCTTCTGCAAAGCCCAATGACGATTCTCACCCTGAAGGAATTCCATCACTGGGGCTGTCTCCTATAAACCTGCCCAAGCTCTAATCTACAAACAGCATCACTTTTACCTCCACAGAGGTGGTCTTCTTGGGCTTATTTTAATTGTGATATTTAACCAAAGGAGATTTAAACTCACTTAAAGGGGATACATTCCTTAGTTGCCCCTAAAATGGAAGGACTGGCATGGTTTCACACAAAATTTTAGTTATATCACATCCTAAATGTGGCATATGTTGAGAAGTGGTGAATGAAGTCAAATAAACTAAAGGATAAAAAAATCTTCCTATAATTAGAGACAGACTGCAAAAAAAAATCCATTGCACAAATAAAACATATATGCTAAGTGAAAAAAAAATCAGGTTTAATGATTAATCTATTATTTTTTATATATCCTGTAACATCAAAACTACTACATATATTTAAAAAGAAAATAAGAAAAACCTTATAAAAATATTAGTGATTAAATAGATTAAATAGATTAAATAGTGTGATGGGTTGATGGTGTGGTTTTAGTGCCAGAGATCTCTCTTTGATAGTTTGCCTCTCTGGTATTCATGCCTGTCTGATTTTGCTTTCAAGCTACCCTTTTACTTCAGTTTTGCCTTGGAAAAATACAGGAGTTTCAGGAGTTTACAATTTTCAGGGGAAGTACCTATACATAAACGTCATTTAGAAGGGTTGTTTTGATTTTTGTGACAAGATTCAGGTAATATACTTCAGATAATTTAATTTTTTTTTAAATTTTCTGCTTGATTTAGTATTTTTATTTTTCTCAACATTTAAATAAACCTTCACTTTATTTATCTCTATTACCCAAACATTCCCTTGAAGAAACTGAATTTTTTCTGTGTACAATGTGCTGCGTGCAAAATCATTGCTCTTATGGAATCAATGGTCACCTCAAATTTAAATTAAAACAGTTATTTCTTAAACTCTTAGGAGACACTCTTGTCTTGCAATGTATTGAAATAATTTAAATTGTGATAGTGATTGCCAGCCTCCATGCTGCCTCAAAATCAGTTTAATGTTCTTCTAATATTGATGTTTACTATTAAACATATAAATTCTATCACTTCTTCCAGTGTGAAGTCAAAATAAAGCAGACCAGATCCATTTATTCTTTTACTGATTTTTGAACTTTAGGCTTGCCGTGCTAAAGAAAAAAGGTACAGCTTTCTTTTAAACATGTAGTTTAATGTGATCTTTGATCTTTGTACTTCAAAAAGATTTTTTTTTCCTGGAACAGTCTTCCACAGATGAGTTACAAACCCCTGAAAACAGAAATTCATAGTGAAAAAGCTACCACCACATTAATTATGGTAACACAAATGCAGTGCTGCTTCTATAGTTAGTCACTGCTTAAAAATAAAAACAAGGAAAAGGTGTTCTGACATAAAGTCTATCTTCACAGTACTTGATGTCAAAAGTTCCATGTTTAGTTAACTGTGTTTCTAAAAAATGATTGCTGTAGTGCATCCCTTTTCTTTTTTTTCTTTTTTTTTTTTTTTTTTCTTGAGAACATTAATCTGTTGGTATATAAAAGATTACATTTCCATTGACAGATAGGAGCTGGAAATGAGCAAAGATGACATATATCAGAAAGTTTCATTGCATGATAAAAAATATGTTGGATGTTTACTTAGGAAAGCCGAATAACTGGTTTGCTTTTTGTTTGTTTGTTTGGGATTTTTTGAGCTTTCATTCTTTGTCAGCAGTTTGGATTCAGAGACTCTAAATTTAAAATTTCATATTGATTTCCTGTAGGTCTTGGCTTCCCTCTGATTGCTTCTGGACTTCTGCCAACTCTTTGGGTTTTAAATGAATTTGGAGGATTGAAGTCACATAAACATAATTTAAATGATCTTATACATTAAACTTAGTAGAAATTTAATAGATTGTGTGTTTCTGCTTGGTGATACTAAGAGCATATATTGTAGTATATTAGTATGTATCTATTTGGCACAGGGGAAAAGCATAAACCATGGAACAGTACAAATTTCATGATGACAATCTTCCAGGAAATATCTAAAGAAAATTCTAAAGGAAAAATTGTCTGGTGATACAGCATGCTGTGCTTTAAGGTTTTCTGGACTTCAAAAGCCATACAAAAAAGCATAACAAATAAAAGATGCTTATGAAGTGGAAATAGATAACTTTGGTGCTACGAAGTGCTATCGTAAAGCTGACACTGCAATCCAAAGATTTTGGCCTTGACTGCAATATTTTTGAACCACTGAATTTTAGCTGTATAAAGAATTATATATTTTACCCTTTGCATGGTTCAGAATGTGACAGAAGGATCTTTCAACGTGACTGAAGATAAACCAATACAGAGAAGCAGCTGTTGCAGTCCTACTGAGGTATCTGTTAAGAAGCTGTGAGTAACGCAGAAAAAAAGGCTTCAATTTTTTGTTTGTTTGTTTGTTTGTTTTGACTTCTCCCAGACTGTTCTCTATGAAGTCTTCTGTGCCATTCTCTCTCTGCATAATTTTGTCATAATAATCTTTTCTATTTCCAACTCGGTTTTAAAATGCATTTCTTCCTAACAGACTGCTGAACATTAAACCTTCCATGGAAAGATATGATTGCAGTAATCTTCAGAGAGACCAGCCTGTCTCATTACTGATCCTGAGTGATATCATGGGATCTGGCATTACTGCAAACCATGTTCATCTTATTTCAAGCATTGCTGGGTGCAGAAGAATTGTTAAGTGCGTGTCAAAATTTAAGTGTTTTCATCATAATCATCTAATTTATACTACATTTTGACTGGTGCTCATTTACTCTTCTTTATGTTGTAATACACAGACCAGCCAAAAATTACAGTGTGAAAAATGCTATCTCTAGTGGTCCTGGTCACAAACCAGCATAAGCAAAACATGCTGCTTTTCTATTATTCCATGCAAAGCAGCAAAATCCTTACATTTTCTGCAGAATTCCTTCATTCTCCCACGGTACTGGAGACCTGAGTGAGATCTCCCGTCGTGGGATCCTACCTCACCATTGACTCTGACAATGTGCAGTGTGCTGGCAGCACAACCAAATGGTAAATAGCTTAGTATCCAGTGCTTTAATGTTTCTGGGGTTTTTGAGGTTGGAACTTGGCCTTGCCCAGGTACTTGGGTATTTTCCTCACTCAAGATAATAGGTACCCATAACTCAGAGCCATTGATGCACAACAATACTCCTTTGAAGACAGGGCAGTTTATAGGTTTCAAATAAGTTACACATTGAGCTGATGACTGTAGAGAAGCCAAATAAAATCTGTGTTTCTTTGCCTTTTCTAGGATCTAACCTTTAGTTGACTAATTCAAAATGAGAACACACCTTTTCTTTATTCTTCTTTTTCCTTTTTTTTCCTTAATGAAGGCAAGACCTTGCATCTGACATCCCAAAGCAAAAGAATATTTAATTCAAGATCCAGATTTTGCAATTTGGGTCCATCTGTGATAAGAACAGAGTGTGAACTCATGGAAACGCTTGTGTGAATTTTTAATAAATTGTCACTATCCATTTTGATACAAGGTAGAAAATTGCACATAAAATGCAGCGAAGAGCTGCCAAACAGTAAAAGAGGTGCTTCCCTAGCAGAGTCCAGGCCAGCCCAGTGCTCTCCAACAACGAGCAGAATGACAACTCCCCATAGCAGCATTTGACTCCATCTCAGAGCTGCTGAAGTGTTAATAATGGGGCACAGTCAGAAGCACTGAAGTCTCTTAAGGACAGGACACAGAACAGCAAACACTGAGAG
Source organism: Trochalopteron elliotii (assembly GCA_024734555.1). NCBI lineage: Eukaryota > Metazoa > Chordata > Aves > Passeriformes > Leiothrichidae > Trochalopteron > Trochalopteron elliotii. The sequence continues at coordinate 4,626,803 of JANPWX010000078.1, read as the reverse complement.
AAGCATTTGTATTTAATCTGGTAACCTGATTAAAAGTAGTTAGCTCATTTTCAGAAAAAAAAGGATCCTATACTAACAAATGCAAACATTTGTAGTAGGTTCAGTATATGAAGAAAACATAAAATGTAAAAAAGCTTGTTTTTGTTGTTGTTATTGGTTTTTGGGTTTCGTTTTGCTTTTTTGTCCTCAAATAATTTTCACTGATTTGTCTGTTTTTTCCAAGGAATTAAGAAAAGTTCATTTTAGGTCAAAGAAGTTTTTATTTCATTATTTGATCATTTTTTGGCAACCAAACGATACAAACAGATATTCACATAGCTTTGGCTTGTAGTTCTGGTGATGGCTGTTTTCCAAGAAGTATTTGGGAAACTAGACCATTTATTAGGAAGGGAAGTATATTTGAGGTTTCACAATTCTTTCTTACTTATTTACTCTTGTATGCAGCTTTCAGGATTGTAAGGAAGGAAAAAACTAATTAATCTCTTTTTGATTTGAACACACAAATTTGAACTTAACACGCAATGTGAAGAATGAAAATTCCTTTTCCGGGTAGAGTTTGAACACTCCTTTAGTAAATTTGGCAGACACACGGTAATAATCTATATTATGTTAAGATACGCAAGTAGTTTTCTATGGAAACTAGAAAAAGCTGGAAACTTTAAATCCCAGATGGAGTTCTTATTAAGGAAACATCGTACATTTGAAAATCCTATTTCTCCATCTGCTTGTGATATCTTTGAAGTGTTTCTCTGTATAATGGCAATGATGTTTTCTTTGGATCATATTCTTCATTGTTTGTTGCGTAACTCTACTCCTTCCTCAAAAGCGCAAGTGTTCACCTTATCAGTCAGCAAGGACTTAATTCAATTTCCCCTTGCTCTGATCTGACTGGGGAAACGTGCTACAGTTGTGGCATCCTGGCAAAAGCTCCATGAAGGGAGCTCCATGTGTGGTTTGAAACTCCCTTCTTCCTCAAACTCTCTGCAGAGAGAAGTTCTGTGCCAGGGACCCTCTCTCGCCTTGTGGTCTGACTCATTCTGACTCACTGAGCTCAAGAAAGCAGCCAGTGTTACTCCTTTCTGGGAAAGTGCAAAGAAAAACCAATTCTGCTCTAAATCAATGCAAATAAGTCAGCTGCAAGTATCTGGGGAAAAGCAGATAGAGAAGTGAGAAATAACTTCTCGTCATCTCGTATTCAACAGCAGTGTAATTTTGATCATTATCTTATTTTTCTTTCCTGATGGAAGGAATGAAGTTCATAGGTTGTGAATCCAAGCTCAGTCCAGGAGGTGGGTAAATAAGAGGTCACATTTAGCTAAATTTGTTTTTCAAGCTGTTGTTCAGAGGTGCTTATCCAGTCTTTTCAGTTTAAGAGCATGAACAATTTCATTGACTTTGGTACATTGTCCAAGTGCATTGGCTTAAGCCTCGGGTGATTTACTGGGAGAAACATTGCATTTTCTCGAAGAACACTCTGGCTTCTCGCCTCGTTTTCTTGCATGCTCCTGGGAAGATACTACAAAAGCTAGAGGTTCACCCTGCAGATAAAAAAAAGGAGCTAAATCAATCTTTAATAGAAACTTCTTAAACTAGAGGACAGCTTTAGTTGGCAACATTGCAGAGTGTGCTGATAAAATACCTGCACCTGGCCTGAGCACAGTGATGGAGGAGCAGCAGGAGGGTGCTGCTGAAAAGCCCTCTGCTTTTCCAGCTTCCATAGGATGCACACAGGTGATGCTGACTCTTCACTGGGGATTGCCACTTGGAACTGAATCTCAAAATACTGTAGTTTTCCGGGTATAATAGGAGTATTTCACGCAAACATTGTAAGTCCTGCAAACTCTTGTAGTAGCCAGATGGGGTCAGTCTTGTATTGAAGCTTTATAATTGGTCTCCCCTGGTGCTCAATAGACTGTAATAAATTCTGCTGCTCACAT